>JAWPHD010009916.1:0-98988 GCA_037043455.1 Cyrtodaria siliqua
CCATGGCCAAATTTGGTTGTGCTAGGATAAGAAATGTAAGAGATAAAGACTTGTAAACACAGCTTACACGCAAACCTTGATGTGGGACGCCGACGCCAACGCCGACCCCGGGGTGATTTCATAAGCTCTCTTATTCTTCGAATAGTCGAGCTAAAAATAAGTGGTTTGTAACCAAAGTCGAACTTGACCTGTATTTTATGGTCTTAAACCCGTGTTCAAAAAATTATTTAAATCCGTCGACCCTTTCATGAGTTATCATCCGGACACTGTTTTTTGGGCAAATTCTAAGTTGAAAAGGGGCCATAACTCCATCAAAAATTGGTGGTTTGTAACCAAAGTCGAACTGACCTGTATTTTATGGTCTTAAACCCATGTACCGTTTTTTTGGCAAATTCTAAGTTGAAAAGGGGCCATAACTCCATCAAAAAATGGTGGTTTGTAACCAAAGTCGAACTTGACCTGTATTGTATGGTCTTAAACCCGTGTACCAAAAATTATTTAAATCCGTTGACCCTTTCATGAGTTATCGTCCGGACACCATTTTTTGGGCAAATTCTAAGTTGAAAAGGGGCCATAACTCCGTCAAAAATTGGTGGTTTGTAACCAAAGTCGAACATGACTTGTATTTCATGGTATTATAGCCGTGTACCAAATATTATTTAAATCCATCAACTCTTTCATGAGTTATCGTCTGGACACCGTAAAAACCAACAGACGGACCGACCGATCGACAAGCTCTCCTATATACCCCTCCTAAACTTCGTTTGTGGGGGTATAAAAAAAGTTGTGATAATTTAATGCACTTTAACACATTTTTTTTGGTGACGGTACATGTATTTAAGTGACCTTGACTCCGACCCATGGTCAGTTGAAGAGCTGTAAGGTATTGGTATTATTGATTGATTGAATTGGATTTTATAGTCGCACCAACAGCTACGGTCATATGGCGACTCTCCAGCTTCCATTGGTGGAGGAAGACCCCATATGTCCCTCCGGGCAATTTTCGTGCACGGGCGGGCACCTGGGTAGAACCACCGACATTCGGCAAGTTATTGGTATTAAGAAGGACAATGACAAGGAGATTATATATCAAATTTGAACACTCTGCTCCAAAGAACAAAACAGTTATACGAATTTAACGAACTATAAACACATTTTTTTTTGGAGACGGTACATGTATTTAAAAGGCAACTGACCCTGTGTGGCTGATAGTTACTGTAATAAGAAGAACAATAACCTGTGATGTTATATTTGAAATCTGAACACTCTACTCCAAAGGACTACAAAGTTATAAGAACTTTAACGCAAACCTAAACCAAAATCTCAACGCTAACATATTGCATTGTAACTTTCTTGTCCTTTGGGAGTAGGATGTTCAAATTTCATATATAGTCTTCTGGTCATTGTCTTCTTAATGCCAATAACTTCCAGCCCTCCAACTGACCCTGGGTCGGAGTCAAGGTCACTTAAATACATGTACCGTCAATATTTGCATATACATGTACAACATCGTCACCAAATTGGGTGAAGGTACATGTATTTAAGTGACCTTGACTCAGACCCAGGGCCAGTTGGAGGGCTTGAAGTTATTGGCATTAAGACGGACAATGACCAGGAGGTCATATATGAAATTTGAACATTCTACTCCCAAGGACCAAAATGTTATAATACAATATGTTGATGCCGTCGAGCCCGCCAACATTAGCGGCACCTATGTCTCGCATTTTTTCAAAAGGCGAGACAAAAACATTACTAAATTACTTGTAATGTATCTTCACTAAATAAAAAGTGTCAACAAAATGTCTAAACTTTTCATTATTTTATTCTTTATTTTAAACAATTTCTTTCAAATATAATCATAGCACTTCAGGTTCGGCCAATTTATTTATACATCTGGGATCTGTGTATCAACAAAACCTTTTAAAAGCACTCTTTATAAATGATACTCAGTTAATTTTAAAACACTCAAGTTTTAGATTGAAAATAGAATATATATGCCGACTAAAGATAATGCCATCTTTTAAACATACTAGAAAAATCTCAAACACATTATAATACATAATTGTAATCCGAGTGAATTATCATCTGATTATTCTTATTTGGATATCAAATCCTGACATCAATAAAACTAAAATGTGTTGATTGCATCAACATCAATTACGAAGACCGTTCAACATAATGCAACAAATAAAATGTTTACAGTACACACAAACTGTTTTCAAAACATAATAAATATAGTTCAAGAGTATTACTGTTGTTATTTTTTTTAATTTAATTTAAAAATGAACTCAAGAATTGGATTATTAGTGATTTCATTTGATGGTCGGCACTTATTTGTGAAAACGCAAACATGCCAGATGTTACGGGAAATATTTATCAGTTATAATCAATGAATAAAACAGAAATTACACTTCAAAACCATGTATCAAAACTCTATCCAGGCGTTCAGGTCATTTACTATCATATATGTGCCGATTAAAAGTTAAAGTTTTTTCAAGGGTTCTAAAAATACCCACGTTTGAATATGCGTAAAATGAATTATGAGTTGGTTACTCTTTATAATTCAAAGCTCCAGTTTTGGGGTTTGGCCTGGCCGGTTAAAGCCGGTTATATTGTGTCTGAGTTTGTATTCTCAAAATAATGTAAGTTATCTATATACATGTACAACATCGTCAGTATGTTTAGAAATGGTGTAAGTATTTTGTAAGTTGTTGGTCGGATAGCTACTGTAATATTTCTGTAATATGGGGTTGAAATGGTGGTGAAAACCAACAATAATGGAGACAATTACTGGAAATGAATATCATTCTCAACTCTTAACCCGCTAAACACAACTATAATAGCCTTTGCGTCCATTGTAAACCCAGATCAGCCTGCGAGTCACTAGCATTAGCCACCCCTAACGGTAGCCCCTCACCTTTTCAAAACAAGAAATCGGAAAAACTGATGGATGCTCCTTGAATAAAGGTACACATGTGAAATACAATCAGATGGAAAATGTAGGAGTTGAGCGGAGAAGCTTTAGATTTGAAAAAATTCTAAGTCCTGCAACTCTGCTAACAATCATTCAATCAGCACGTCCTGACAATATGCGATACTAGATATCATAATGATTGATACTTCCTGTGAAGATTCATGAAAATCAGATGAAAAATGTAGGAGTTGAGCGGAGAAGTTTTAGATTCGAAAAAATTCAAAGTCCTGCAACTCCGCTAACAATCATTCAATCAGCACGTCCTGACAATATGGGATACTAGACATCATAATGATTGATACTTCCTGTGAAGTTTCATGAAAATCAGATGAAAAATGTAGGAGTTGAGAAAACTGACACGTTGCATTAATTTTCGAGCATCCCTTGTATATTTGCATAAGTTGTACAGATAATTAATAAAATATGTTTAAACCAACTCAAAACCATGGTATTCAGTTTCCAAAAGGGGGGGGGGGGGGGGAGGAGGGGGGGTTCTATCTTGTGTATGGAATGACAGTTGGGACCCCATCAAAGGTAGAATAAACTCTTTATCTAGAGACAAGATGCTTTAACATTTCAACATTTTGCACTCAGCAGAAAACTATAAAAACTTTAATCATGCACTTTGACTTATTTTGGTAATCGGCCTTCTTTTGGAATTCACGAAATAACTTTCTGCAGTTATTCCTCATACAGGATCAACAATGTTCAAATGTGATTTAAAGGTGAACATGAATTTCTACGATTAATGGAAATGTTTCCCAAGTCGTAACTGAAATGGGTTTTTAAGGCGCATCAACACATGAAAAGGTTATATGGCGCCTAACAGGCATGAACATGCCAGGCTCATCTTCCATGTACATCGAGAGGGGGGAGGGGGGGTTCTATCTTGTGTATGGAATGACAGTTGGGACCCCATCAAAGGTAGAATAAACTCTTTATCTAGAGACAAGATGCTTTAACATTTCAACATTTTGCACTCAGCAGAAAACTATAAAAACTTTAATCATGCACTTTGACTTATTTTGGTAATCGGCCTTCTTTTGGAATTCACGAAATAACTTTCTGCAGTTATTCCTCATACAGGATCAACAATGTTCAAATGTGATTTAAAGGTGAACATGAATTTCTACGATTAATGGAAATGTTTCCCAAGTCGTAACTGAAATGGGGTTTTAAGGCGCATCAACACATGAAAAGGTTATATGGCGCCTAACAGGCATGAACATGCCAGGCTCATCTTCCATGTACATCGAGATAAAATATGGAAAATGGGCCAAGAACCTTCTCACCCTGAACTGCAGAGTTGCTGCAAATTCTATCGTAGAAACTCCATTTACGCTGGAGCCACGTTATTTTCTGCCACTGCTCTTTTGATGCGAGCGAGATAGATCCTGAAACAATGCAGGGATCATGATGAAGACCTTTAATGAACATGAACAAAAAATGATAAAATGAACATGAATTTGGGGGGATTCTACCCCTCTGCCTACCCATCCAAAGGGATCTGTAGTGGCCCTATTCTTTGCCCCGTGACCAAACGGGGGCCCCCCGGGAACCACATGGGGCTTCCCAAGTCATAGAGGCATTGAACTTAATACTAGAGGCATTGAACTTAATACTTCTAAAACAAATCATTTACTCTTCATCGCAATAATTTTATGAAAAGCCATTGAAGAACACTTGCAAACTAGCTGACTCTAGACAGCATCATAAAACTTACTGTTAACATGACTAGATCCAAAGGAGGTTAGACATTTCAGTATCACCAATAATTACGGCAGTATTCCTATTCAACAACCAGTAGATTTACATGTAACAACTCTTTTATAACAGGAAATAGTTCTTATATGCTTAACCAAGAAAAGGGCAATCTTGTTTGGCAATAGAAGGGAAATAATTTTATTTATTTTATAGTAAATTTCCAGTTATAAAAATTGTAATTTTAACAAGTAATTTAAAATTTCACCCCTTAATCGTCAAGTATGACAGGGCTTCCGTTAACGGGCGTACGGCCGTAAATTACGTCCAAAAATCGTAGTTGTACGGCGAAAATTAACATCAAAGGCGTACAGTGTACTTCTAAAAACTTCAAAGTACGCCGCGATTCTTTACTAAGGACGTCCGATAATCTGTAAATTACCGATTATAGCCACGCCCATCTAATCTAATTTCATTTGAGACTGCCGACGTAACAAGTTGTAAAGCAATTAAAACTCATTGGAGCTTGTAATTGACAGGTGAAACCGGTTTTGTCCAGTTTTTATCAAGGGTCACACGCATGGCTGGTGAGAGGTGAGTGTTAATTAGATAATTGGCCTAGCCGCGCATTTCACAAAATGAAAGTAGCAATAAAATCTCGATGCCAAATTGCTTAATTTATATTCATTAACCACAAAGTTGAAACTCCTTACACAAACAGATTATACTTTTTAGGCTATTTCTTTTATATCTTTGTGTCATTTTTCTATGTATTTATCAAAGTTACAAATAGTAACGAAGTACTGATAGACAAACAATATTTAATAATCTCTAACCTAGGGGAAAGAACTCTTCGCGAATGAAGACTAATCACGGAAGTGAAATTATCACTGGCAAAAACAATCAATTGCTTTGATAATAAATTAAAGAATCTGTTACATTTATTTCTACACTTGACAGTTTTACATACCTTTCATTAATGTATGCCAATTTAAAAGCTTTCCTGGACTGATAAATTGAAAACTGTTTGCAAAATGCAATTCACTGTATAAAACTTGTGGGTGGGGTATGGCACGCAAATTAAGTATTTTTAGTTTGAAACCGTTTATATAATGTCATCAAATATTTTCTTTTATAAACATATAGATGATTATAAATATCCTTTTTTACTTTTTAACAATTTAGATGTGTTGTTTCCCTCACCACCACGCGGAATCACTGACTCAAAGACGGAGTATGAATGCCATGCCCAAACACTTGAACTTCCTAAATTTTCCCCATGAACTTCCAAATTTGATACACAGGAAGTTCGAACTTCCTAAATTTGAACCTTAGTGGAAGCCCTGAGTATGACATACAACAACAACAACACTATCCTGCATAATTTGTCATAAATAAACTCTATAAACTGTGTCAGTTACATGTACATGCCTAGAAACCCTAATTGGTTGTACAGTCAACCAAAAAAAAAAAAAAAATTAAATTAAGATTAATATGTGAAACAACCGGTGTGCATTCATTTAACATAATAATTCATTGAATCAGTAATACTTGTAAGCATGGCCATAACATCCATTTAAGCATGGTCATGATATCTTAATAGCATAGCCGTAACACTTTAGCCCATAACAAATTAACATCTATTAAAGTGTCGCCAAAATATTTATTGAAGTGTGGCGATAACACGTTTCCACAACACCTATCAAAGCTTGGATAAACCATCTAACGGTGGCCATAACAACTAAGTATGGACAGAATATCTATGTGTGGCTATAACATGAAAGTGTGGCAATAACATCTAAGTGAGGCCAAAATATATGAGTGGCCATCAAATGTAAATCTGGCCTAAATATCTAACTTCTAAGTTAAACGTTAATCAAATTTCAGTAATAAGTTAAGCTAGCATTGTACTGTTTGAAATTGAACTAGGTTAAACCTTGTATTAAGTGTGGCCACATCATCTAAGCATGGCCAAACTATCTAATTGAATTGGGGTTTTAAGGTGCACCAACACATGAAAAGGTTATGGCACCTAACAGGCATGAACATGCCAGGCTCATCTTCCATGTACATCGAGATAAAATATGGAAAATGGGCCTAGAACCTTCTCACCCTGAACTGCAGAGTTGCTGCAAATTCTATCGTAGAAACACCATTTACGCTGGATCCACATTATAGTTTCTCTGTCACTGCTCTTTTGATGCGAGCGAGATAGCACCTTAAACAATGCAGGGATCATGATGAAGACTTTTAATGAACATGAACAAAAAATGATCAAATCAACATGAATTTGGGGGGATTCTACCCCTCTGCCTACCCCTCCAAAGGGATCTGCAGTGGCCCTATTCTTTGCCCCGTGACCAAACGGGGGCCCCCGGGAACCACACGGGGCGCCAAACTATCTAAGCAAGGCCAAAATCTGTTAAGTGTGGTTAAAACATCTAAGTGTCTACATAACAATTAAATGTGACCATCAAATCTACATTAAGTATTAAAGTTCAGTAATGTGTAATTTAAGTTACTATAATTATTAAAGTGTTGCTAAAACATCTAAGTGTGGCCATAATCTGTAAGTGTAGCCGTCCAATCTACTAGTGTTGGGAATCGGTTGAAAATTCAGGATCAATCATCATAATTTTCAACCAACCGATGAACGATCATTCAGGCCAAAAATAAAATTATGTTTGTTTCCCCTTCCCGACCCATGCAAAAAAGGGTTGGGTAGGTAGGTAGGTAAAATATTTTTTTTATTTCATTTCTTTTATTTGAGATCAAAACTGGAATACATGCTACCTATAAGACACATTTAAGACAAAAAAAAAATCAAAAAAAAAAAAAAAATAAAAAATAATTCCGCCACTGTCGAAAAAATAATTCGGGTCGCGGCAATTTCGGTGGGTCGGTCGGGAAGGGGAAACAAACATAATTTTATTTTTGGCCTCATCGATTAAACATGGCTTCCATATAAGACACTGGCAGCCTTTTCAGACTATAATGAAGAAAAGTAACTCAATATAAATATGTTCTGGTCATTAAGCAGTTGAATGAAACTGATCAAGCATTTTATCTTTAGTATAAATTGTGATAGGCCTTTATAGATACATGATTACTTTTTGCAAAATTCTAACTGACTTCATTCTTGTGTACATTTTAGTACAAGAGAATAAAATAAGTTATAAGTTTGCAACAACCGAGTAAATTCGAACATGACAAATTGTAATTGATTAATCGGAAAAAAAGGCTAAACTGACCGATGCTCGATTAAATCAATTAAGTGGAACAGCACTACAATCCACATATTCAGGAATAAGTCAAGGTAGTGGGACACTTTATTAGAAATGAACCTGTCCTAAAGCATGGATCTTCTATACATTTTGTGGCAGAGTGGGGACACAAGCTTGACCATTATGTCTTTACATGTGTGACTAGAACAAATCGAATTCTTCAGATGTTAAGGTAGTGTGGCTCTGTTAAAATAATTGAACTATTGTTATGGCGCTTGTTTCAGCCAAAGTTTTTTTTGGACTTTTCAGACAAAATACATCTCATACCTAAATAAGTTGTATATCAGTGAAACGGACATTTTTAGTGATAAATAAAAATACCTTACTTTTCAAAATCGGTTGAGAAATAAAAACTGCATGCGCGAAATCTGTTTTTGATGTGTCATTTTCAATGCAAAATTGTGCTGCATGAAAAAATTGAAAAATGTTTTTTTTTACAATTTTTATCCAAAAATGGTGTTAAATTGTTGGATATTAGTAAATTAAGACACCCCGAAAGTTTTATAGCAAAATATGAAGGATTACTTGATTATTTGAAATTTCTTAATTTTCTGCTGTCCCATCAGCAAGGAATTTACCTATGAAAAGCTCCATCAAAAATCATTTTGGTTGTAAAATATTTATTTCTCAACAGATTTTCAAAAGTAAAGTAGTTTTATTTACCACTATAAATGCCAGTTCTAATTATATATAACTGATGTAGGTATTACTTAAATTGCTCAAGTTACTGCAGAAAAACCTTTGGCTGAAACAAGCGCCCCAAACAATAGTACAAAAACACTGGTCTACACATATTGTTGAAGTGAGGACAACTTCCACAAAATCTTAGCGTGACTATATATAACAAATCTTAAGTTCACAGGAATAAGTTACGCTATTGTGGCTCATTACTAGAACCAGTCCTAGACCATTGATCTACACATATTGTGGCAGTGTCAGTACACAACAAGCACGCCCGTGAAGTCTTGTCGCAAACTTTTCCACAATATCTAGTTCATCTTTTGCAGGCAAATACGACTGAACGAGATCTGAGAAATAATGTTCCCCATTTATTCCTCCAACCACGTAGATTTTGTCCTCAAAAACAGTTGCTCCAGCCTCTCGGATGTTTAATGTTTTCTGACACAATGTCCACTGCTGGGTTTCTGGTACGTAATACTCTATGGCTATAACAGGGACCGGGAACCCGTAACTATCCTCTATATTCCCACACATCACATATATCCTGTCATGTATCGTGACCATGTTGTGATTCAGACGCGCATGTGTCATGGGGCTTTTTTTCTCCCACGTGTCCGTCTCTGGTTCGTACCGTTCAAGGTCATTACAACAACCATCAAACTTCTGCCCACCGGAGATGTATAGTTTTCCTTTACAAACTGCCCCTGCATGGCCGTACACAGAATGGTTCATTGAAGATTTAACCTCCCACTCGTTTGTTGCGATATCAAACACTTCCATTGTACACATGACTAGGTTTTCATCCTGTCCTGCCACGGCGTACAGTTTACCATCATGGGCCAACAGCACAAAATCTTTCCGAGCCTCATTCATGGATGTAAGCTCATACCAGGAGTCAAATCTGGGGTCATACCTAAAACACCGGGCAGTGGCTATTTCATTATTTTCATTAAAATCATACTTCCCGCCACATGCATACATGAAATTATCCACAACGACCACTGACGGGTGGTACAACTGGATAGTAGCATCACGTAAGAAGCCGTGATGTTTATTAGCGAAGTTATAGTATTCAAGATTTTCCCTATGACACATAACCAAACACTTCAGATCTGACCTGACCTGGGTCTGTCTCGTCTGCAACAAAGGCTGCTTACTGACAACTATATGATAATCTTTTGCCTCTGTTAACAAATTATTACACTCGGCATTTTCACGCATCAACGGCACTGTACTGACTTTCTCCACGAGCTCCTCCCCCGTCAGTAGCGGCAGACGCACATTTCTCATCAGCTCTGCGACATACTGTTCACGCCCCTTACGATGCTTGATCCATTTCAGTACAAGCTCGAACAGGTGATACTCCGATGTCACTAGGAGACCGTTTTCCTCCAGAAGCTTAGCAAGCTGCTTGTGAGTCAGTTTGTGATACTGCCCAGATTTGGCGACAATTTCAAAGTTTGAGAGCATGAAGTCCAGCGAGACGCGGTGGACCGAGTTCAGGGAATATAGCTCAGCGAGATTGAGTATATCGACACAGTTGTCAATGGTGATGGAATCCTCGATATATTTACTGCACAAATCTACAGCATCATTTACCTGTAGATGCGTTGCGGCCGATAACACATCCTCAACATTGCGCACTGTAACATCAAGCACACCTAGAAATAGAAATACATGCTGTTTATTATATGTTTTATTTTTGTTTCTAACAAGATCAAATTCAGCGTGACATTTTAAAAAGGAACTTGCTACAACCTGGCTTTTTTTTAAAAGCAAGAATCTTTCCATCATGTCATAAAGAAAGATAAAACCTGATCGAGGTCAAAATTATAGATTTCTGTAAAGGGAAATAACTCTAGCCATAATCTTAATATTCAAATTTTACACACAAATTCAATGCATGACACTTTACATGTTTGGTTAATTTGAGCACGTAAAACAGTCCTCAATATTGCCATTTGTCCCTTTAAGGCTAGGTTTCTGTTGAAGGGGTTATTTACTCTTGTCAAAATGACTGAATGCCAGTGCTACAGATTAACATTGTGAATGGTCCTTTAATATATTTTGAAGTTATGCTGTTTACAAGCATTGTATTCAGGGCTTCCACCAAGGTTCTAATTTAGGAAGTTCTGACTTCCTGTATATCAAATTTGGAATTTCAAGAGAAAAAGTTAGGAAGTGTCAGTGTTTGAGCATTCAGAGTTCATACTCAGTCGTAAAAGCATTTTTTTTTTAAGTCAGCGATTCCGATATCCTGTAAATTCTTCTTTTCAGTTTATTCATTCATTAACTTTGACTTGCCTTCAGATATTGGCTGCCATAACTAAAAGGTGTTCTTGAAAGCTCATAATATTTTTTAATAGCTTGACTGTGTTCATCCCTGTTTTCAAGTTAAAACTAGCTAAAACCTAGTATATACTATGATTTATTTGATGTAGGTGTTGTGTGTGTGTGGTGGGGGTCGGGGTGGAAGTGACTTGGGGGGGGGGGGGGGGGGGGGGGGGGGGGGGGGGAGGGGGGGGGGGTGCAGATAATTTGCAATGTTTGCAAATGCAATCACAGAAGGCAAAAAGGGATTTATAATCATATATATATTTATAAAAGAAAATATTTCATGACATCATTATATAAATAGTTTCAAACTAAAAATAATTAGTTTTCTTTTGTGTGTCATGCACCACCCACAGGTTTTATACATTGAATTACATTTTGCAAACAGTTTTCAATTCATCAATCTAGGAAAGCTTTTAAATCGGCATACATTAATGCGTCGAGATTACACTGTTACTTTTGTTTTGTGAAATGCGCGGCTTGGTCGATTATGTTTCACTCCTAATACCCTCCTCATGCCAGCCACGTGTCTTACCCTTGACAAAACTGGACAAAACCGGTTTTGGTCAATAACAGGCACCACTGACTCTTTGCTTTACAACTTTTTACCTCTGCTGTCTCAAATGGAATTAGATTGGATGGGCGGGGCTATAATCGGAGATTTACAAATTATGGGACGTCCATAGTAAAGAATCTCGGTATTTTACGGCCGTATGCCCGTTAACGGAAGCCCTGATTGTATTATAGACATTCTGTTATAGAGACCACAATTTGCAAGATATATATATTTATAGGCAAGCTGCATAGTCAATATAATTGAAACCCTCATATATATGATATGCATCAGTATTGAATTATTAAATGTTATAGAGCAAGGGACATCAGTCAAAACTAGTTGAAATATTTTCTGATAAGAAGGCAGAAAATAGCCCTTTCTTAAAATATAAAACAAGGGCCATTACTCTGTTGTTTAATATCTAATATTGGTGCTAGAGTGTCAACAGCAAACAAAATCAACAGACAATGATGGACAATGTGCCATCGCATAAGCTGAAAGATGTGTATGAATATAAATATGTGAATTAGTTATAAAAAGGATTAACTTTTACCTGTATATGCAAAGTCCACAACAACCCTGAGACCTTTGGCAGACACGCCCTTCAACTCGACCTTACCCTCACGACTCTCTTTCATTTCGCCTGTCAACATGACCTTAAAGTAGTCGCTGCACGATGCCATGACAACGCGGTGCACTCTCATCTTCTCACCCTCGGCGATGAGTTCATAATCACAGAATGTTTCCTGCTTGTGGAATTCCTGCAAACCTGAACAGATACAGTACGAAGCATTGAATACTAAAACAGATCCAGATAACTATTGCCTGCAACAAATACTTACTAACCAGATTCAAAATGAATGAGTAACAAGGGACAAGTTATGAGTAAAATAGAATTTAAAGAAATTTAAAGAAATGTATAAATGCAAATTTTAATAGAAATATTTGTGATTACCCTGAAGTTAAGAAAATAAAAATAAAAGAAAAACTTGAACATTGTACATAATTATATATACATGAACATAACAATAGAAAAAATTTCAAATGGCAAATTATCAAATCTGTTCTTTACGACAGATATTAAATATAATACTCATGATTCTTTAAAGTTTAGAGTATTTGTAGTAAGTTTATAGCAATGATTTTGAAAAATGGTGAGTATTTGAAAGAAAAGTATGATTCAAATACTCAAAATACAAAGCACATTTCAATCATACACATTTTTATAAGTTTAAAGGATAAACGTTCATAAGAAGCTGATACGTATAAATATGACAAATTCTAATAAATAGAAACTTCGTACGATTGTTTATCTATTAAGGTCATGGGAATATTTGTGAATGAAATTTTAGTACTTGAGCTCAAGTCTAAGAATAGTCTAAAGAATGGTTGGTCAATTCCAAGCCTGGGCACCATTTTCTCTGTTTGCTGGTCCTTATTTAATACAAAAATATTTATGGAACACTAATACAGAAATTGTCTACACATCTTTTTTTTTTAAAAGGGCATGTCACCCAAGAAAAGGGGATTGTCGCCAGACAGATCCGACGTTCCTGCCAAAATTACAATTGGGAGAGCACTAACCTTTTAGCAGTTTAGCACTGTGGTTTTTGGCGACCAGAGCTGAGGAAGACACAGTACTGGAACTTGCATGTGGGCCCACACCTGCTTGCATAGCCAGACGTTTTCTTGGTGACAACGGCATCTTTACACACAATATTTGATACCTAAATAAAACATAAGAATCTATGAGTTGCAATTTCTAACAAAGAATAGAGTATTGCAATTCATAATTTTGATAAAGCATCATCAAAATAAACCGACCAATCAGTGACCAGAAATTTTAGTGCTTTTTTCTACATTTTGGGAACATAACCCATGCCCTCAAAATTGGAAATTTTAGCATGATTTTTCATAAAATTGGGAAACAAAACAGTCAAACATTTATTTCATAATTGTATCTTTCATACTGTTTACAGTACAACAAGATCAACAGAGGCATTTTAAAGCATTTCATATTCAATACTTGTCACATTTTTGCTACTTTTCAGTGTTCTTTCTTTTTCTTCTTTCAATTGGGAATTTTCTTCTCAAAATTGGGAAAAAAAGATATGTTTTGTCATTGGGAATATGACCCAATAACGGCTATAAAAACAGCCAAAAAAGCCCTGAATTTGACAAACGTAGGTGATAAACTCTGTCTTTATCCTAGATGTTCAACCAAGTTAACTGTTAAAATTAAGGTATTTACTGTGTGATTATTTTGAAACCTTGCATATGTCATGCACATTTATGAAAATTGATTCAATACATGTATATATTTCAAAATCGAATCTTGAAAATTATCATCTTTTTACTGATTTTTTTTTATTTTACTATAGAACATAAGGATAATAAAAACTGAGTAAAACAAATTTTATCACATAGTGAAAACAAAGTTAAATCTCAACATTTTGGCAATGAAAAATTATGAATTGATATGCAAGTGATCGAATGATCATACTTGGAAATCAAATTATTTTTGTTCAACTACCTGCTAGGCTGTACAAGACACAATCAATACAAAACTAGAATTGCTGAGGGTTTCATTTCATACAGAGTTCAGGACAAGGAAAACTGATTTGGTTGCCTCAGTGAACACATTTGGTTAAATACAGACTAGTGCAATGTGGCATGTTGTAGCAGGGTTTGTCGGTTGGATTTGACTAAATACACTAGGGCTAATATGTTTAAAGTAGCTATCCCACCAACAACAGCCTAATTTTACAACAGTTGTACACTGTTTCTAAACATACTGAAGACAAAGTATATACACAACTTAAATATTTTGAGAATCCAAACTCTGTAGACACAATATAAACGGCTTTAACCAGCCAGAATTAGTCAAAAATACAGCGTCGAATTAAAAGTTACCAACTCATAATTAATTTTACTCATATTCAATCACGGGTATTCTTAGAACCCTTGAATAAACCTATACTTTTAATTGTCGCATATACATGTACTTACAAAGCTTACTTCTGGTAATAATATACATTATTATATGACCTGGATACAGTTTTGATAAACGGTTTTGTAATTTAATTTTGCCATTATTTGGCGGGTTAGTTTCTTTACAGCAAAATTAGCTGTACCGTACAGGCTTACAGCTGTAAAATACATATTTAAAGCAAACCTCTTTGCAGGCACATCTTATATTTGTCATTTAACGTAATTTCACACCGTTAAACCAACCACGTACATACCATCACAGATTGATAATCTTAGCTCCATTTAAATCATTGACGTGCAGTGTTTGACTTATATAAGTGGTAACGAAAAACGCTGTCGCATGGAGCAAATAAAATCCCAATCAAAAATAAAAATACAATATTTTGAGTGAAACTTTATTTAAACAGAAGAAGTGGGGAACTATATTCTTTTAGGTGAATAATGAAATACTTCAAGAGAATGTATACATGGTAATATGCTTGCAAATGTATGTACATGTATTTAACTTTTAAGGATACAATATTGCTTTTGTTTGATAGTGAAAAATTCCCAAATTAAGTCAAAACGCCACAACTTTTCCCATTTGAATGGGTACCGGTAGCCTACCATTCACAAAAGAGGTAATTTAAGCATGCCCATGGTAAGATTTAAGGATATTCAACATTTTGAATTGGACGGAGTCCTTCCTGTGAAACTGAACAATCCTTTGGCTGGTTTTATGAAATTAATGATAATGACGCAAAAAATAGATTTCCATTATACAAAACATATATAAGAGCAAATAAAGAGTGTTATAAAAATGTTATCATTTATGTACAATCTCACCTTAAAAAGGAAGTAAAGTATACAGGGAGGAGGCACAGACTGTTTTGCCGTTTTATGTTGTCGCGTGTGTGTTTCACTAATGCGTGAAAATGACTACTTCCTGTTGTTGCACGTGTCTGTGAAAAACAGAAAATTCTTATAAATTACTACACTTACAAACTCAATAAAGGTGCGAAATGTAAACATAAGTATGCGAAATGTAAACATAAGTATTATTTATTCACACTGTGTCCTCTGATAAAGAGCGTGTATTTGTTTGCATGTATAAAAGCCCATTTTACCATACGGTTCCGTGTAACAAAGATGGAGCCACTCGCCACTCGGCGCCAAATAAAAAATGGTGACAGTGTATAGCTATTGTAAACGAGATACGAGACTACGGGTTATATTAGGCATTAATAATAACAAACAGTGAATAGTAGACATATTTATCTTTGTCAAGAAGGTAATTTCACGGTGGTGATTATAAGACAAAGCCTAAAAAGAGGTGATGAAATGCCTCTTTTGAGAGATCTCAGCTGAAATTTTAAATTAAAAATGGTGCCCAACTGTTGCAAGCGAGATACGAAGTACGGGTTATATTAGGCATTAATAATCAAAAAAAGTGAATAGTAGTCATATTTATCTTTGTCAAGGAGTTAATGTTGTGATTTTGACGTGATAACAGAAAGCCGTAAAAAAAGAGGCTGTAAAAACTGCTTATTTTGAGATGTTTGCTGAAATTCTAACTTTTCAAATGTAGTTCGCTTACGATCGATTTACCTGTAAAATAGTAAATGGTGGCGTTTATGAACCCGTGTCTCCCCCTCAGTATACTTACTCCCTGCCTTAAACTATTGCATTTTTTGTGCATCCGCCTAGAAATATGCACAAACTTAAATAATAAAAAAAAAACACCCATATAATCCTTTCAGTATTTATATCAAATAAAAAAAATTGAAATTGATTTCATTTTGGCTAAAATTTTACCAAACACAGAGATGTCTACCAGAAATATAGAGACCGTATCATAAATGTGCATGTGTTACTTAGCATAACTTAGCATGCTTAGATCATGCTTGAAAAATGAGGTGCGAGGTAGGTAAACAGATGCGTATATATATATATATATATTCAATTAATAGAATTGTGCTTGACCATGCATAAACTGCAATTACCTAGGCTGTAATAATATGTCATGATAATGTAAACATTCAGGAACCTCTGTACTGCGTGTATTAAATTGTCACCTACATATACATATATATATATGGTCATTAAAAATCGATTCTGAGAATATGTTCATGTACAAATTATGTTTGTAAATATTTAAGTGATTGGTGTACAAATTTAAAAAATAAATAAAGTTCCAACTGCCCTAGATAAGACTTTGAAGATAACATTCTGATAATATTTAATTTACCTATCTGAATATTACTGGGCTGATGCAGGAAAAAGGCAGTTTTTCAATTTAAAATAATTAATAAACTATTTCATTTTTTCTATTGATTTCTTTCTCTATTTAGTATTTGCCCTACTTTTTCCTCCAATCAAGACGGTGAGGAAGTTTAAAAAAATGGCGAACTTATTCATGTAAATTTCTAACGATCACCAATTTGAACCATTTAATCATTAAGTAATCGCTTACTAAATGGCACGCGCTTGTTTGGACACAAGGAGGCGGATTTTGTAGAAGCGCGAACGTGTTAAGAGGCGTGGTTGTGTAGAAGCGCGGGGGAAAAAGTAGGGCAAACACTAAGTCAGTTAGAGGCTAAGATGTAAAAACTTAACAATTAAGAAACCCCGGTCAGTCGCTGCGCTCCTTCCCTTAGGGTTTCTTAATTGTTAAAATTTCACTTCATAGCCTCTAACTAATACATATGCTATATATCTAATAAATTATGAAAGTACTTGATGTAATGCCCTAAAATGTGCTTAAAATGCATATTGGATCGAAATGTTTTTCATTGTCACATGTTGGATATCACCATTAAAATATTATGCCTCGTCCGTTTACAAGGCCGCGTTTACACAATAAAGCTGTTTTTAGTTTAAACAGGCAGCAATGTGTTATTAACATAGGAAAGCATTTAAAGGAGCTTTTTCTTTTATTACCTTTTGGTGTTATTTCAACCCATCTTTCATTCATTTGCTTTCAAAAATAAAAGTTTGCGTCAACTCGTCCTTCGTTTGAGTCTTGTTTACGTTTTCAGTAAAACGGACGCAACCATTTGGACGGGGAAATCTGCGTGTCGTGGGAAGGAATAATTCAAATAATTATTTTCAATTTATGATTGAAGGTAACATAATTTAGGTTTTTACTAAGGAATAATGCAAAAAATAGAAAAACGAAATAAATAAATTTATTAGATCTATATTTTTCATGGTCTTCTCCCTACACTTCTCCCTAAATTCCGAAATGGTAGCAACCACTCAGATTTCCGGTTTTTGCAGGGAGGTAACTCTGGATCGTAACTCTGGCACTTCCTCTTTCGTATCCTGCAAATTTGGTCTTCCGGATCATTATTGAAGAACAGGACAGGTATTTACAAATGCAAAAATGCCACCGCCCAACTAATACACACTGAAATAACGGAACATTATTTAACATTATTTTATTTTGTTAATTTAAACCTGGAAAATTCACAGGGCCTTTTTACCAGTTTTGTGGAAGGGTCCTTTTCAGGCTTGCCCTCAATTCATAATTTTGCATTGCAGAGATGTTGAGATTTTATTTTATTTTCCGTAGGTGATAAAATTTGTGTTACTCGGTTTTTATCGTTAGGTTCTATAGTAAAATAAAAATCTTTGGCAGAGTAAAAATACAATAATTTTCAAGATTTTGATTTTAAAAGATACATGTATTGAATCAATTTGCATGAATGTGCATGAAATAGGCAGGGTTTTAAAAGAGTCACTCTGTAGATACCTTAATTTTAACAGTAAACTTGGTTGAACATCAAGGATGAAGACCGAGTTTATCACCTACCAGAATGTATTGGTTATGTCTTATTTCTGGTCACTGATTGGTCAGTTTTTTTGATGATGCTCTATCAAAATTATGAATTGGTGAAAATATTCCATAAATGGGGAATGAAATTTCTAAGGTAAGTTTAAAAAATGGGGAAATCGGCATGATTTTAAAAGAAATTTTGGTGGGAAGGGGCCTTATACAGGCCACTGCGAAGAAAGGTAAAACGGCCCTGTCAGAGTTTGTTTCTTTACCTTTTAGAGCTTTAGAGGTGTACGTCGTCCGTCTGTCTGTCCGTAAACCTTTTTTTGCGCCGACTACTGCTCTGAAAGTACTGGATGGTTTTTCATGAATCTTCACAGGAATGTTGCCCATGATGTCTATTTGATCCTAGCAAAAATTCACATTGACCTGAAAGCTAAGATGGCCACCAAAGCTAAAAATAGATTTTTAAAAAACAAGTAAGTAGAGACTACTTTTTGAAAACTATAAGTGATATTGATATGGGACTTTTTCTAAAATGATCAGCATGACATGATGGAAAATCGTTTTAATTCAACATTAAACATCATCTTTGTTTACTTAGAGTTATATAGTAAAAACTTGTAGCGACTACTCCACTAAAAGTACTTGACAGATTTTCATGAAACTTCACATGAATGCTGATCTAGCTATCAAAACCTATCAGTATAGCTTCAGATTCATTGACCTCTTGTTCTTTCATCAAAAGTCTGGAGAAAAAATAGGGCATATAGGTGGCTTTTCTTTGTTATTTTGCAGGTTGCATAGTAGAGTAGGACTGTAGGATATATTCCAGCTTCATGATTTAAGAAATAAAATATTTCCAGCATGTTTATATTATCCCAGATCAATACATGGAGGGCAACAGGTCTTGCACAGTAAAAACCCTTTGGAAATATTTTACTTCTTATCTGACATGTCCTTTTATGTATCTAATACAAACATTTTTGAGAGACTGAACATAATACAAACAAATTCTCACAACTTAAATTGTATGCCCATCTTTCAACATCAAACAAAAAGAATATGCAGTTGCATCCTGTTTTGTACAATTTAAGTTTGTTGTTTGGATGTTGCTTTAAAATAACCTGATCATTGTTTTGCATGTTTTCTGATAATAATAATAATAATACACTAGTGAAATAAATATGCAAATGAAGGCCAAATCATCATTCGGTCTTTCTGTTCTGCTCGGTGTGCAGTGAAATTGCTTTGTCAATTTTTCTATGTCCAGTCAGAGCTCTAACCTTAAACAGTTACGTTTTTCATAACCTGTGACTGTTATTTAAAAAAGACCTAAAACTCGTATAGTAACCAGAATCAGTTACTACCACAAAATCTCTCCAGTTTAGATGCATTCTATCTTCTGTACAGAAATTTTCCTTCATATATGACAATTTTCTCCAGGTAGGGTGATTATTCAACTTTACAACCATTGAATAAAATTCTATGAGCATCGATGAAAATCCAATGCACAAGGCCTCTCAAGTTACCTAGTATTATGCAACAAAATTCATTAAAAATCATTTTGTAGACTCCAACATGATAATTATTGAACAACTGCTAATTGGATCTGGATGAAGATTTATTTATCCTTGATAATAAGTATTCAGACATAAATTAACACAGCACATTTGGCAACTATTTCAATTCATTAGCAAATGATC
The DNA here is from genome assembly GCA_037043455.1 of Cyrtodaria siliqua. NCBI lineage: Eukaryota > Metazoa > Mollusca > Bivalvia > Adapedonta > Hiatellidae > Cyrtodaria > Cyrtodaria siliqua. The sequence goes on from JAWPHD010009916.1 coordinate 19,985, forward strand.
TTGGTAACTGATTTAGGTTACAAATGGTTACTAGGGAAAAGTAACTGCTACTCTAAACCAAAGGGAGATAATAATTTGGCATTTTAATAACTTCCAGCAGTTATAAAACTTGTAACTGTTTAAGGTTAGAGCTCTGACTGATGTCTATGAAAGTTATTGTTCGTTTTTGTCAAGCGTAGATTTGTTCTAAATATGATCTAATTGAGTCTTGCATGATATAGTACTTGAACATATTCTTTAGTAACACAAGAGTGATTAGTACACAACAGTTCTACAATGGAACTAATCATAAATTCTGAAGATGGAGAAAGGAAACATGTTTTAAAAATGCTCTATATTTATGTTTTGCTACTCATTGAAATAGATCTTTTGTGTTTTTCTTATAATTTTTTCGTTTTTAATATGCACAGAACGATATCTTTTGCGTTTTTTTGTCTCATTTATTTGCGTAAATTACGCAGATAAGCAGCTTATCTAGAGCTCTGTGATAAACAGAATCTCACATTCGTTCCTAATTAACATGGAATTTAAGCATTTTAATATGTTTTTTTAAAGCACTGCATTGCATGCTAACTAGCATTTTTACATTTTGTTTATACCTAGTTATTTACTCATTTGGCTTTCTTATTAAAATGGTCTCATATATATGCCACCCTTTTGTAACAAGTATGGCCACTGGGGGCGTTTAAAAGGGGGTATATAAGGCAAAAAAAAAGTGGTTTGTTTCTGCTAAACGTATTGTAAAAAAATAGGGTAGGTACATTTAGGTAGGTTATTTTTATTTTATTTTTTTCTCTTTTAATACTTGGACTTAACATTTATTTTAAATACTAAAACAGTAGCATAAGATTAATAGCACCTATTATATATGCTATGACAAAATCATTTCCAGTAAAAAATATCTTTAATAATACATATAATTATATTATATATCTTTTAAAAACATATATCTTGCCATGAAAAACACAAGACGTTGGAAAGGTTTCAAGCTTTATAAATGAGGATGTAACCCCCCATCCCCGCTGAGTACTGAATACTCCTTAATTTGAGGTCTGAGTTCTGAATACTCCTTAATTTGAGGTCTGAGTACTGAATACTACTTATTTTAGAGACCGAGTACTGAATACTACTTATTTTAGAGACCGAGTACTGAATACTACTTATTTAAGAGACCGAGTACTGAATACTACTTATTTTAGAGACCGAGTACTGAATACTACTTATTTTAGAGACTGAGTACTGAATATTATTTAGCACAAATGACATCATAGTTCTTTTAGAAAATGTTAATAGGTGCATTTTATTCTAGTCTTTTTACACAACATCATCATCATTTTCTGCTATCATACCTATACAAGATTAAATATCTAAAAAAAAGAAAAGGATCCAACAGGCTTGTATCATTATTACTAATAAAATGACAAATTAAACATTATGAAACTGTATATTTGTTACTTTTTGTCTTTTTTCTTCTATTATATTATATTTCCTATACAAATGTGTAGATATACATGTAGCACAGTGCGGTGTTATACCCTCGATATGTTACTTACATATTAAAATAAAAAATATTAAGAAAAAATAAAAATGAAGATAAGATAATTATTGACTGCTAAATGACTAATCATGTTATAAAAACTATAAAACACGTATATCTTAAAGCACATGTTCATGCAATCCCGGAACGTTAATGCTTAATTAAAAAGTCATTTAATATTGTTTTATGCACCACACAGGGAGTCAAATTGCACTGTCCGTCCGTCGGAAATAGTGTCTCAGCTATTACTTGGAAAGTACTGAAGGGAGTTGCGTCAAACTTCACACAACTGTTCATTACATTTAGAAGGTGTGTCGCGCGCAATAATCATGTTCGTGTCTCAAAGGTCAAGGTCACATTTGGAGGTCAAAGGTAAAAAAATCGTGAAAAAAGTCATGTCTCAGCCATTACTTGGAAACTACTGAAGTGAGTTGTGTCAAACGTCACCCAAATGTTCATTACACAGGTGTGTCGCGTGCAAAAATCATGACAGTGCCTCAGATGTCAAGGTCACAGTTGGAGGTCAAACGTCAACAAATCGTAAAAGATTCACGTCTCAGCCATTACTTGGAAACTACTAAAGTGAGTTGTGTCAAACTTCACATACATGTTCGTCACAATGAGAAGGTGTGTCGCGTGCAAGAATCATGTCAGTGTCTCAACGGTCAAGGTCACAGTTGGAGGTCAAAGGTCAAAGAATCTTAAAAGAAATCATGTCTCAGCTATTACTTGGAAACTACTGAAGGGAGTTGCGTCAAACTTCACACAAATGTTCATCAAATTGAGAAGGTGTGTCACGCGCAATACTCATGTCAGTGCCTCAAAGGTCAAGGTGACAGTTGGAGGTCAAAGGTCATTTATTTCATGTCCGCCATTAGTCCAAAACTACTGAAGGAAATTAATGCGTCGAACTTCACACAAATGTTCATCACAATGAGAAGGTGTGTCTGGGGCAAGAATCATGTCAGTTCCTCAAAGGTCAAGGTCGCAGTTATGCAGATGGTTTAAAGTGGGGACATCCGTGTCCCATGGACACATTCCTTGTTTACTGTGAAATCATTTTATTTCGTTGGGATTAAATTTCGCGATTCTTTCCAAAAAGACAGTTTCGAGGGGACGTAATTTCGCGCATTTCTGATTTTGGAAAAAAAAAATCTGTAAAAAAAGGACTATGTTGAAACGCATTATCGATAAATTGGACCCAGATTTGTAAGTGCAAACACATCCCCAGGCTACAGACTGGCAGAGCTGTCTGGCGATTACGTCAGACCTGTCCTAATAAACAATTAACCCAGGTCACCTAACGCAGAAAACACCTACTCGGCGGGTGATGTGGTTTGATCTTCCGTTGTTTGTTTTTAATTTTTACCCTGTCTGACACCATTGTTTGTTTGGGAAGGAAATGGCGGACACCTGCGTCGATGTGTGTCAAATCTCTGATTTAATTGGCTAACAGCTATAATTAGCTCATGAATATTTATGAGTGACAATGCGTCAATTAAGCGGTGTTAAAACAGGTAATTGAAACACGTTAAGTTGTTTTGATTGCACGATAATAGTACTAATTGATATTAAAACGTAGAGTGCTTGCATACGTGTGTTGCACTGTATTGTGTTTTAAATGTTGCTATGTTGGCGTGTGCTTTGTTTGTTGCTAGTATTTGTTTTTTGTTGATTAAATATATAAAAATAAGTACGTGTTATTGGAAATACCAACAAGTATTTCACTTTGCAAAGTAAATTGCCGACCACTAAAGGTCAATACTCTATATATGATGACAACGATAACAAACTTATATATCATTCGTGAATGGATTTATTAGTCCGCTTGCGTAAACACAGGTGTGTTAACACATCGGCATACATACTGACATATTGAAAATATTAAAACAAACAAGCAAGTTTTTATTAGCTCTACTGATCAGAGATCAGCAGAGCTTATGCCGTGGTGCGGCGTCCGTCGTCCGTCTGTCTGTCCGTCCGTCCGTCCGTTAACTTTTATTTGTAGCGACTACTCCTCTGAAACTACTAGATGGATATTCATTAAACTTTACAGAAATGTTGCCCATGAAGTCTAGTTGATCCTAGCAAAAATTCATGTTGATGTGAAATCCAAGATGGCCGCCAAAGCTAAATATAGATTTTTTAAATTCAAGTTTGTAGCGACTACTTCTTGAAAACTATAAGTGATATTGATATGGGACTTTTTCTAAAATGATCAGCATGACATGATGTTGGTCCTTGTCGAAAATCGCTTTGATTTGACGTTAAACATGGCTGCCAGCGGCCATCTTTGTTTACATAGAGTTATATAATGAAAACTTGTAGCGACTACTCCTCTGAAACTACTTGACGGATTTTCATGAAACTTCACAGGAATGTTGCTCTTGATGTCTAAATGATCCTAGCAAAATTTCAGGTCGGCCGGAAATTCAAGATGGCCGCCACGGCTAAAAATAAATTTTCAAAATACAAGTTTGTAGCGACTACTTCTTGAAAACTATAAGTGATATTGATATGGGACTTTTTCTAAAATGATCAGCATGACATGATGTTGGTCTTTGTCAAAAATCATTTTGATTCGACGTTAAACGTGGCTGCCAGCGGCCATCTTTGTTTACATAGAGTTATATAGTAAAAACTTGTAGCGACTACTCCTCTGAAACTACTTGGCGGATTTTCATGAAACTTTACAGGAATGTTGCTCTTAATGTCTAATTGATCCTAGCAAAATATCAGATCGGCCAGAAATTCAAGATGGCTGCCACAGTTAAAAATAGATTTTTAAAAAATAAGTTTGTAGCGACTACTTCTTGAAAACTAGAAGTGATATTGATATGGGACTTTTTCTAAAATTATCAGCATGACATGATGGTTATCCGAGTCGAACATTATTTTGATTCGACATTAAACATGGCTGCCAGTGGCCATCTTTGTTTACATAGAGTTATATAATGATAACTTGTAGCGACTACTCCTCTGAAACTACTTGACGGATTTTCATAAAACTTCACAGGAATGATGAAATGAACATGAGTTTGTGGGGATTCTACCCCTCTGCCTAACCCTAAAGTTATTGCTAAATTACAAAGTAATTTTTTTTTAAACAAAATTTGATTATCTTTTTGTGTGTACACATAGATTTATTAATTCTTCGTTGAAATAAACCATTTATAAGAAAAAGTATCAATAAGAGTTATTGGACATACCGTACACACACACCCCCTATATTTTAACTTTATTTAACATTGTCCCCACTTCTGGTAGCCACCAAAAAGGGACTTAACTGTGTTCAACTGTCGAAATCGCACTCTATAATGCGGGACCTAAAACACCTAAGAGCCGGAATCTGCTAGAACAATGAAGGCCCGTTTATCAAAATTAGACCTTTATTTACATTTTATGATTTTTAGCTCTACTGGCCAAGGGCCAGCAGAGCTTATGGGATGCTGTGTTGTCTGTCGTCTGTCTGTCGTCTGTCGTCTGTCGTCTGTCTGTCGTCTGTCGTCCGTTAACTTTTCTTCAAACAACTTCTTCTCAGAAACCGCTTGGCTAATTTTGACCAAACTTCACGTGGATGATCCTTAGTTGAATGCTTTTTAGATTTGTTAAAATTAGGTCAATGCTACATCCAAGATGGCTGCCATTACCATATATGGTCGAAACCTTAAAAAATCTTCTTCTCCAGAACCGCTGGACAGATTTCAACAGTTTTTCTTTTAAAATGATCGCCAACGCCTAGACTATCAAGTTTGTTCAAATAAAGTCCCCGGGATCAAAAATGGCCGTGCCCCGGGGGTCCAAAATTTGTATATTGAGGTTTTGCATGTTTTTCATATAGACATATAGGAAAAAACATTAAAAAATCTTCTTCTCTGAAACCACAAGGCACAGAGCTCTCATGTATTACATGTAGCATCAGCTTATGGTCCTCTACTAAGTTTGTTCAAATGGTGACCCTGCGGTCAAATTTGTCCCCGCCCCGGGGGTCACAGTTTTACATAGACTTATATAGGATTTTTTTTTAAAAAATCTTCTTCTCGGAAACTACAAGAGCCAGAGGTTTGATATTTTGCATTTACTATAAGCTTATGGTCCTTTACCAAGTTTGTTCAAATGGTGACCCTCGGGTCACTTTTGGCCCCGCCCCAAGGGTCACATGTTTTACATAGACATGTATAGGGAAAAACTTAAAAAATCTTCTTCTCTGAAACTGCAAGAGCCAGAGGTTTAATATTTTGCATTTGCTATAAGCTTGTGGTCCTCTATCAAGTTTGTTCAAATGGTGACCCAGGGGTCACATTTGGCCCCACCCCGGGGGTCACAGTTTTACATAGGCTTGTATAGGGAAAAACTGAAAAAAATCTTCTTCTCTGGAACCACATGGCACAGAGCGCTCATGTAATACATGTAGCATCAGCTTATGGTCCTCAATTAAGTTTGTTCAAATGGTGACCCGGGGGTCAAATTTGTCCCCGCCCCGAGGGTCACAGTTTTACATAGACTTATATAGGATTTTTTTTTTAAAAATCTTCTTCTCGCCAACTACAAGAGTCAGAGGTTTGATATGTTACATTTATTATAAGCTTATGGTCCTTTACCAAGTTTGTTCAAATAGTGACAATAGTGACCCTGGGGTCACATTTGGTCCCGCCCCAAGGGTCACATGTTTTACATAGACATGTATAGGGAAAAACTTAAAAAATCTTCTTCTCTGAAACTGCAAGAGCCAGAGGTTTAATATTTTGGTGTTGCTATAAGCTTATGGTCCTTTACCTATTTTGTTCAAATGGGGACCCTGGGGTCACATCTGGCCCTGCCCCGGGGATTCACAGTTTTACATAAATGCTTGTAGAGGGAAAAACTGAAGAAAAAAATCTTCTCTGGAACTGCAAGAGCCAGAGGTTTAATATTTTGCATTTGCTAAAAGCTTATGGTCCTTTACCAAGTTTGTTCAAATGGTGACCCTGGGGTCACATTTGGCCCCGCCCCAAGGGTCACATGTTTTACATAGACATGTATAGGGAAAAACTTAAAAAATCTTCTTCTCTGAAACTGCAAGAGCCAGAGGTTTAATATTTTGCTGGTGCTATAAGCTTATGGTCCTTTACCAATTTTGTTCAAATGGGGACCCTGGGGTCACATCTGGCCCCGCCCCGGGGGTCACAGTTTTACATAAATGCTTGTATAGGGAAAAACTGAAAAAAATCTTCTCTGGAACTGCAAGAGCCAGAGGTTTAATATTTTGCATTTGCTGTAAGTTTATGGTCCTTTACCAAGTTTGTTCAAATGGTAACCCTCGGGTCACATGTTTTACATAGACATGTATAGAGATAATTTTTTGATTTTTTTTTTTTGATTTTTTTTTTTAAATATTTTTTTTTGATTTTTTTTTTTTTTTTTTTTTTTTATTGAATTGATTTTTTTTTTGAAATATCTTCTCTTTTTTTTTGAAATGTTTTGCAATTTATTTTTTTGCAATTTTTTTTGGCAATTTTTTGAATTTCTTTTTTTTTTTTGGATTTTTTTTTTTTTTTAGTTCTATGTTCGACCAGTCGGACCAGTAACAGAGGTGTTCTTGATTTAGTTAAACATGCTATATGTTGCCTCGTTGATACGGTTGGGCCTTCATTTTTCATCTGATCTTTACCAAACTTTACCAGATTCTTTAGTTATGGCCTTTGATTTAGTTAAAAAGTTGTTTTTTGCCCGAAACTTTCAAAAAAACGTAAATGGCAGTCACTCACTTCATTGATGTTATAAGAGCCATGTTAGCAAGTAGAGCGTCCACAGGCCCTCTTGGGCCTCTTGTTTAGCTCTACTGATCAGAGATCAGCAGAGCTTAAGCCGTGGTGCGGCGTCCGTCGTCCGCCTGTCCGTCTGTCTGTCCGTAAACTTTTTTTTGTAGCGACAACTCCTCTGAAACTACTGAATGGATTTTCATGAAACTTTACAGAAATGTTGCCCATGAAGTCTAGTTGATCCTGTAGTCTGTAGCGACTACTTCCTGAAATCAAAATCAATCAGTAGAGCTTCAAGGTCATTGGCCTCTTGTTTTATTACATTTGAATGATAAATATTTGGTTTTAAAAATACATTTTGAGTACTTAATACTAAATAGTGTGTTGTGCGAGTACTGCGTACCAGGCTCGTGCATACTGAATACCGCCTAAAACGCCCTGAATACTGCTTACCAAAAGGGGGTGGGTTTCAGCCTCATAAATTGTCAGCTTTATTTTTCATACTGTTTTCAGCAATGTATTGTGCTATATTGAGTCAGCTACTGCTACTGTGTATTCTTTGGAAAATATTGCGTTGGGCTTTACATGTGTCTAAGAATCTCAAGAAACACAAGAATTTTTTGATGCTGTCCCGTCGGTAGTATTTATAACGAAAACTATCTAAAATAGCTGGTGCTCAGGTACGGAGATTTAATAAGGGATGTACCATGAATATAAAATACTTGTATTTTTAGCTCTACTGATCAGAGATCAGCAGAGCTTATGCCGTGGTGCGTCGTCCGTCGTCCGTCCGTCTGTCCGTCCGTCCGTCTGTCCGTAAACTTTTTTTTGTAGCGACTACTCCTCTGAAACTACCTGAATGGATTTTCATGAAACTTTACAGAAATGTTGCCCATGAAGTCTAGTTGATCCTAGCAAAAATTCATGTAGATGTGAAATTCAAGATGGCCGCCAAATCTAAAAATAGGTGTTTAAAAAAACAAGTTTGTAGCGACTACTTCTTGAAAACTCTAAGGGATATTGCTATGGGACTTTTTCTAAAATGATCAGCATGACATGATGTTGGTCCTTGTCGAAAATTGTTTTGATTCGACGTTAAACATGGCTGCCAGCGGCCATCTTTGTTTACATAGAGTTATATAATGAAAACTTGTAGCGACTACTCCTCTGAAACTACTCAACGGATTTTCATGAATTTCACAGGAATGTTGCTCTTGGTGTCTAATTGATCCTAGCAAAATTTCAGGTCGGCCGGAAATTCAAGATGGCCGCCACGGCTAAAAATAGATTTTTAAAAAATAAGTTTGTAGCGACTACTTCTTGAAAACTATAAGAGATATTGATATGGGACTTTTTCTAAAATGATCAGCATGACATGATGTTGGTCCTTGTCAAAAATTGTTTTGATTCAACGTTAAACATTGCTGCCAGCGGCCATCTTTGTTTACATAGAGTTATATAGTAAAAACTTGTAGTGACTACTCCTTTGAAACTACTTGGCGGATTTTCATGACACTTTACAGGAATGTTGCTCTTAATGTCTAATTGATCCTAGCAAAATTTCAGATCGGCCAGAAATTCAAGATGACCGCCACAGCTAAAAATAGATTTTTAAAAAAGAAGTTTGTAGCGACTACTTCTTGAAAACTATAAGTCATATTGATATGGGACTTTTTCTAAAATGATCAGCATGACATGATGGTTATCCGAGTCGAACATTATTTTGATTCAATGTTAAACATGGCTGTCAGCGGCCATCTTTGTTTACATGGAGTTATATAATGAAAACTTGTAGCGACTACTCCTCTGAAACTACTTGACGGATTTTCATGAAACTTCACAGGAATGTTGCTCTTGATGTCTAATTGATCCTAGCAAAATTTCAGGTCGGCCGGAAATTCAAGATGGCCGCCACTGCTAAAAATAGATTTTCAAAAAACAAGTTTGTAGCGACTTCTTCCTGAAAACAAAATCAATCAGTAGAGCTTCAAGGTCATTGACCTCTTGTTAAAAAATAAGTTTGTAGCGACTACTTCTTGAAAACTATAAGAGATATTGATATGGGACTTTTTCTAAAATTATCAGCATGACATGATGGTTATCCGAGTCGAACATTATTTTGATTCAACGTTAAACATGGCTGCCAGTGGCCTACTTCCTGAAATCAAAATCAATCAGTAGAGCTTCAAGGTCATTGACCTCTTGTTTTTAATTTTAATTTTTTTTTTTTTTTTTTTTATAAAAAAAACGTAGGCGGCTAAAAATAGGGTTGGTCGGGTTAGCGGAAACAAACCATATTTTTTTTAGGCCTAATGGTATATGTTCGTATGGAACTACATATTTTACCTGATAACACACCTACACATATAAAACTTCACATTTGCCTTTTTGAGAGGAGGACCCTTTTGGGGTTGTTAGATAGAGGTCAAGGTCACTATGACTTCATTTGGAAATACAGTAACACATTCCAAGTGATTACTCTGGAAGTGTAACACCTTCACTCATGAAACAGCATTGGTACATTGCCATTGGTAAGAGGAAAAACTCTATTGTTTTTGGCGTCAGTAGCTCAAAGGTCAGGGTTACCATGACCTCATATGGACATATGCATTCTGAGCGATAACACCGAAAGTATAATACCTACAGTGCTCAAAGAAAATTATTTTAAAAGACAGGCCCAGGGCTTGTTGCTTCTGAAAATGGACAGGCCCCGATTTGAAATGGACAGGCCCTGATTTGAAAAGGACAGGCCCTGATTTAAAATGGAAAGGTCCAATATTTTTTCTTATTGGAAATGTGTCTTTATTCACTTTTATAGCACACATTAATTTTGTTACGTATGTATTAATCAAGCTCAGAACCTCCTCTGACTATATTTTTCTTTTTGCTACCACTTTATGCTCCCTGGTCACCGGACTTATTTACCATTTAGTTTAAAATATGTTAGAATAGAATATTACATAGTAATTTATAACCAATGCAAAGGAGTGTACTAGCACTATTGCCAAACGATAATAATCAGAGCCGACTTGGTGAAACTGGAGCTAAACTTGGAGCCAAATTTTTAATCAGGTTTTATGAGACTATCTGGCTATATTTTTTCTTTTTGTCACCACTTTCTCCAAGTAAAGAATTAAGAGCCTAGACTAGAATTCATTTAAAAGTAGGATTCCAGGAACTCCTTACACCTTAAATAATAAATAGAAATATACTTTATATCTGTATTTATACATATACAGTATTATTTTTTTTCTTTCCACCAACATGTATTTGTAAAGGACAGTTTTTCTTATTTGATTATGTAAAAAAAAAATAAAAAAAAATAAAAAAAAATATCAGAAATTATGTACTATCCGAACTACTATGCCACCGCACTTTTACGGCCCGAACATTTCACAAACATTCAATCGAAACACCATCAATAGCGATTTTTAGCTCTACTGATCAGAGATCAGCAGAGCTTATGCCGTGGTGCGGCGTCCGTCGTCCGTCTGTCCGTCCGGACGTCCGTCCGTCTGTCCGTCCGTCCGTTAACTTTTATTTGTAGCGACTACTCCTCTGAAACTACTAGATGGATATTCATTAAACTTTACAGAAATGTTGCCCATGAAGTCTAGTTGATCCTAGCAAAAATTCATGTTGATGTGAAATCCAAGATGGCCCCCAAAGCTAAAAATAGATTTTTTAAATTCAAGTTTGTAGCGACTACTTCTTGAAAATTATAAGTGATATTGATATGGGACGTTTTCTAAAATGATCAGCATGACTTGATGTTGGTCCTTGTCGAAAATCGTTTTGATTTGACGTTAAACATGGCTGCCAGCGGCCATCTTTGTTTACATAGAGTTATCTAATGAAAACTTGTAGCGACTACTCCTCTGAAACTACTTGACGGATTTTCATGAAACTTCACAGGAATGTTGCTCTTGATGTCTAAATGATCCTAGCAAAATTTCAGGTCGGCCGGAAATTCAAGATGGCCGCCACGGCTAAAAATAATTTTTCAAAATACAAGTTTGTAGCGACTACTTCTTGAAAACTATAAGTGATATTGATATGGGACTTTTTCTAAAATGATCAGCATGACATGATGTTGGTCCTTATCAAAAATCGTTTTGATTCGACGTTAAACGTGGCTGCCAGCGACCATCTTTGTTTACATAGAGTTATATAGTAAAAACTTGTAGCGACTACTCCTCTGAAACTACTTGGCGGATTTTCATGAAACTTTACAGGAATGTTGCTCTCAATGTCTAATTGATCCTAGCAAAATTTTAGATCGGCCAGAAATTCAAGATGGCTGCCACAGTTAAAAATAGATTTTTAAAAAATAAGTTTGTAGCGACTACTTCTTGAAAACTATAAGTGATATTGATATGGGACTTTTTCTAAAATGATCAGCATGACATGATGGTTATCCGAGTCGAACATTATTTTGATTCGACATTAAACATGGCTGCCAGTGGCCATCTTTGTTTACATAGAGTTATATAATGAAAACTTGTAGCGACTACTCCTCTGAAACTACTTGACAGATTTTCATGAAACTTCACAGAAATGTTGCTCTTGATGTCTAATTGATCCTAGCAAAATTTCAGGTCGGCCGGAAATTCAAGATGGCCGCCATGGCTAAAAATAGATTTTCAAAATACAAGTTTGTAGCGACTACTTCTTGAAAACTATAAGTGATATTGACATGGGACTTTTTCTAAAATGATCAGCATGACATGATGTTGGTCCTTGTCGAAAATCGTTTTGATTCGACGTTAAACATGGCTGCCAGTGGCCATCTTTGTTTACATAGAGTTATATAATGAAAACTTGTAGAGACTACCACTCTGAAACTACTTTACGGATTTTCATAAAACTTCACAGGAATATTGCTCTTGATGTCTTATTGATCCTAGAAAAATTTCAGGTCGGCCGGAAAATCAAGATGGCCGCCACGGCTAAAAATAGATTTAAAAAAAATAAGATTGTAGCGACGACTTCTTGAAAACTTTAAGAGATATTGATATGGGACTTTTTCTAAAATGATCAGCATGACATGATGGTTATCCGAGTTAAACATTATTTTGATTCGACGTTAAACATGGCTGCCAGTGGCCATCTTTGTTTACATAGAGTTATATAATGAAAACTTGTAGCGACTACTCCTCTGAAAGTACTTGACGGATTTTCATGAAACTTCACAGAAATGTTGCTCTTGATGTCTAATTGATCCTAGCAAAATTTCAGGTCGGCCGGAAATTCAAGATGGCCGCCACGGCTAAAAATAGATTTTCAAAAATCAAGTTTGTAGTCACTACTTCCTGAAATCAAAATCAATCAGTAGAGCTTCAAGGTCATTGACCTCTTGTTTTATTACATTTGAATGATAAATATTTGGTTTTAAAAATACATTGTGAGTACTTAATACTAAATAGTGTGTTGTGCGAGTACTGCGTACCAGGCTCGTGCGTACTGAATACCGCCTAAAACGCCCTGAATACTGCGTACCAAAAGGGGGTGGGTTTCAGCCTCATAAATTGTCAGCTTTATTTTTCATACTGTTTTCAGCAATGTATTGTGCTATATCGAGTCAGCTACTGCTACTGTGTATTCTTTGGAAAATAATGCGTTGGGCTTTACATGTGTCTAAGAATCTCAAGAAACACAAGAAATTTTTGATGCTGTCCCGTCGGTAGTATTTATAACGAAAACTATCTAAAATAGCTGGTGCTCAGGTACGGAGATTTAATAAGGGATGTACCATGAATATAAATACTTGTATTTTTTTTAATTTTATTTTATTTATTTTTTTTTTAATAAAAAAAACATAGGCGGCTAAAAATAGGGTTGGTCGGGTTAGCGGAAACAAACCATATTTTTTTTAGGCCTAATGGTATATGTTCGTATGGAACTACATATTTTACCTGATAACACACCTACACATATAAAACTTCACATTTGCCTTTTTGAGAGGAGGACCCTTTTGGGGTTGTTAGATAGAGGTCAAGGTCACTATGACTTCATTTGGAAATACAGTAACACATTCCAAGTGATTACTCTGGAAGTGTAACACCTTCACTCATGAAACAGCATTGGTACATTGCCATTGGTAAGAGGAAAAACCCTATTGTTTTTGGCATCAGTAGCTCAAAGGTCAGGGTTACCATGACCTCATATGGACATATGCATTCTGAGCGATAACACCGAAAGTATAATAACTACAGTAACACTAATGAAACTTCATAAGTACATTGCCCTAGGTGAGAGGAGGAACCATATTTGTTTCAGTAGATCAAAGGACAAGGTCACAGTGACCTCATATGGACATATATGCATTCTTTGCAATAACACAGAAAGTATAACACCTTCATTTATGAAACTTCATAAGTGCATTGCCTTTTGTGAGAGGAAGAACTCTATTGCATTTTGGGTCATCAAGGACTTCCTGTTTTGTTTGTCAAACAAAGAATATTTCCTCTGCCTAATAATACATTTAGGAAATATTTAATATGATATAATTTTATATATGTTTTCAATATTCCAAGCTCTTATATTTGCTGGATTTGCCTGCTATCAGTAATGTGGAAATTGCTTTCATCTACATGTACGGTAGTCAATATGAACTTGGGTTAAGGAGGATGTTTACCTTATTTATTGCAACGTTTGGATGGTAAGAAAGGAAATCATAACATGTACATACTTGTTTTCACTTCCTCAATCTCCGGTAGCAACTTTTAAGACGTATTACTAGTACTTGACACTATAAGGTACTAGCTATAGCTCCTTACATGTTTATTATTTATTTCGTAACAATGTTTCATTATAAAAATGGTTGGTTAAGCAAGTTCAGATTGTTATCTAAGGTGAATCTTGATAATTCAGTTGATAAATCATCCTAAAAATAACCCGATTTATACTGCTTCTTGAGGGCCGCAGGCCCGAGAGTGCAGTATAAATCGCATTCGAGAAAAATATGCTATAAATGTTTTGTACCAGGGCATTTATCCAACTATGCATGTGCAAGATGTTTTAGGGCGTTTCAGTTTTCAGTAAAAATAACTCTATTCAATCAAGAAATAGCATTATCATGCGTGATGAGCATGATCCATGTTTTGATTATTGCAGCCACACGCCTTTGTATATTATTGGGCAAATGCACTGTCAAGGAGTGCTGTTTTGGTCGCTTTGATTGAAAGGTTGTTTGTAAATTACAACTGCGCGCTCGTAAATTTGAGTTGACCATGGTATAACTGTTGAATCTGTCATTTATAACACGGCTGAAATATACCGGCATTTATAGCACGGTTTAGGCTCAGACCTTAAGGTTTATGAAAAATATATCATTAGCAAGAACAAAGGAAAACCATTAGAGCTATGGTACAATAATTTCCTGATGTTAGACCCAGGATTTTATAAGAGGGTAGGTGAGTTTTAGCTTGTCTTGTTAACTTTTACCTTTGTCAAGACGATAGGGCCTTCATTTTTTATAAGAGGATAGGGCTTTCATATTTCATCCCTCATCTGTCGGATGGGGACGTAAACCGGGCTGTCCCGTGTATCGGTCTATCCTCAGATCAAGTTAAAGAACCATAGGAATCTATTCGATAATAATTAAGAGAAGGGCCCGGATTCCTATGTACCCTTCCCCTCTCTCGGGGGCGGCTCTAAATAACCTATACTGTGATGATGAGCCGTTAAAAAACATTCAATTCATTTTCCATCCGATCTTTACCAAACATGGCCAGTTTGTTGAAAACAAGTTTGAATTGGATTTTATAGTCGCAAGTTTGAAAACCAGCTGGATCAGATTAGTAACTTATTCATTGTTATGGCCCTTGATTTATTGTCAGTGCTGTATTTTCTTTATACTGTATATAGAGCTCTACTTCATGTGTCATAAACTCAGTCATAGTGTTTATATCAATAAAAGCTTGAACAAGTTCGATAACCAGCCAAATATGAGCAGAAACAGACAATTATGGCTCTTGATTGAAGACATCATGTGTTACTAGCGTTACCATTAAAAATGCGTTTGCAAAAGAAATTTTCTAAATGTTTAATGTTAATGCTGAATTAAAGTTACTTTAATTTCAAATGATATTCAATTAAAGGGAGGTAATTTAGGATTATCCATGTTACATTTTAATATAGACAGAACATCTGCAATAAATGGGTCAAACTTTAATGTTTTTTTTAATATTATTTCTTATCAATTTTAAGAAATGTATATTTTTAAGCAGATTTTGATTCATGTTATGTGTTTTATTAGCACATTTCATGTTATCATATAAAAGGGAGAGTAACTCTCAAAAGATTTTACAATTTAAACAAAAAATAAATATTTTACAAACTATTGGTCAAAATAAAATACACACAACTATTTTAAAATATATATAAATTAAATTATTTAAGATACAAACATGAATAATTAAGAATTTTGACCAGTGTTTTATAATACACACAGCTTAGGCCATCCTTAAAAAATTGTTGGTTTGCTGTGCTCTGACCCAAAAAGTTTTAGGTGGGTAGGTAGGTGATTTTTTTTCAAAGACAGTAAAAAAATATAAGAAATTAAAGCCCGGACAATGTCCGTAACTTTTAGCTTATAAAACACGAAATAATGACGTTGACAAACATTAAACAATAAACATTATTGAATATTTACTAAATAAAAGCAAGATTGTTTAACAGAATTCAATAGCGGTACAAAAAAAGACTCTTTTCGAGTTTGAACTCGCAGCCCAAACTAAAATGACACTGACGGTTAATAATAGGGAGCGCGAAATATATAGTCGACCGACTCTACCGACTGAGTTAAGCGGGCCAGTTATATTACGCAATACATACTATATAGGCAACCTAATGCGCTGACTGTCATGTGATCAGCAGAAAATGTAAATACTGTGGGACCCACAATATTTACAAACAATAAATAAAACTCTTTTTTTTTCCAAACTCACGAATATATTACGACAGACTTATTTGGGTCTATACTCATGTTTTCATGTATAAATTTCACTGAATAAAAATCAGACAGTTATATGGCTATGCTCAATATCTGCTTACTTACGGACAGTGTCCCTTTAAAGGAAAAATGTTCCTAAAATAGTAAAAAAATAATTTTTTAAAAAGAATTGCAATAAAAGGTTTTGCGTAGGGCTTTTTTTAGTGAGTAGGTCGAGCACAGCAAACCAACACTTTTTTACCGATGGCGTTATGTTATTCAACCAGGATGTGTTCGGATACTCTCCTAAAAGTAGATAGCATGACTGATCAGTGATAAAGACAATCAGATATGAAAGATGAAACGCAATAGGGCTACCCTAGTTATATAGCGTTCTATTATTATCATTGAAAGAGATGTTTACCTGATTATTGTATTCATTAAAGCTTTTTATTGTCTCGCCTTTTGAAAAAATGCGACATAGGTGCCACTAATGTTGGCGGGTCGACGGCGTCAACATTGTGTTTAATAACTACTTCTTGAAACTATAAGTGATATTGATATAGGACTTTTTTCTAAAATGATCAGCATGGCATGATGTTGGTCCTTGTCGAAAATCATTTTGATTCAACATTAAACATGTTGCTCTTGATGTCTAGTTGATCCTAGCAAAATTTCAGCCTGGCCGGAAATTCAAGATGGCCACCATGGCTAAAAATAGATTAAAAACAAACAAATTTGTAGAAACTACTTCCTGAAAACTATTTATACTTGATATTGATATGGGACTTTTTCTTAATTTTTTGCGAAAATCATTTTGATTCAACGTTAAACATGGCTGCCAGCGGACATCTTTGTTTACATAGAGTTATATAGTAAATGATCAGCATGACATGAAATTGGTCCTTGTTGATAATTATTTTGATTCGACATTAAACATGGCTGCCATCTTTGTTTACATAGAGTTATATAGCAAAAACGTAGCGATTACTCCTCTGAAACTACTTGACAGATTTTGATGAATCTTCACAGGAATGCTGATCTAGCTATCAAAACCTATCAGTAGAGCTTCAAGGTCATTGATATCTTGTTGTTTTAGTAATTTTTAGTGACTCTGTGGCCAAGCTAGGTTCTGAGAAAGCATTTGTCCTTCGGAGAGGGAGTTTTAACTGTCGGTCTCATCAGGGCACGAAAATTCTACTCGTCCGCTCGTATTGACAAGTGATATTCGAATTCGGATGAGTGAAACCCATGAATCGGGCATCCGAGAGGACGAGTAACAGTTCAGTAGAAAAAAACAACAAATAAAATAGTTCTTACATAGTTTTTTGAGCGATTAAATGCAGTAAATAGTCGCGACTCTGTTTATTCAGTGATATATTGCAATTTAAGTCAATCAAATATTGGGAAATTGACACATTTCCGTTTTGGGACATTCTAAAATGCGGCCCGTTCTAATTTCACGGAGCGCGAACATTACGTTTTACAAATAACACTTTCACGGGGGAAATCTTTAAGGGCACTAGTCAGCTTTTAGGTGACTTGGGCCAGGGCCTTCTGGAAGGGGAATTGCAAAAAGTATGCTGTTTCCCTGTATTTAACATTTTCTAATAAAAAATGTTGTTTTTTTTTAAGAGGGGAAATTTTCACAGAAAAAAGGGGTAAAATATATACCATGCCAGAGTAACTGTAATGGCCATGATCAGACTAGTGAATTATAGAATATGAATATAGTCATCTATAATACTGGTCAAAGTTTCGTAATTTTCATTGATTTATATACAGAAAAAAACAACACATTATGATGTTTCCCTTTGTTTTATTGATATATAATAGTGTTAAATGATGGTATCTGATACTTTGACTTATGAACTTTTACAATCAGAGCAGGACGAGCAAACATCCTATAAGGATGAGTAACATGTCAATGCCACTCGTCTTACAGGACGAGTATACAGTAAAATATATTTCGTCCCCTGCTCATGCACAAGGTGTACGTCACAACATAAAGATGGCTATAACTTTCTCATTTCTTGATATGTCTTCATCAAACTTTCAATATATACTCATCATGATGATCATACTAAAATATAACGGTCATGGTCACATTGAAGGGCATTATATGGGTTAAATACAGTTGTTTTTTTCTTCAAGAAAACTTTAAGGTTTGCTGTAACTTCTCATTTCTTGATATTTCTTCATCAAACTTTCAATATATACTCATCATGACAACATCGACATGACCATACTAAAATTTAAAGGTCAAGGTCACACTGAATGTCATTATATGGGTTAAATACGCTTTTTTTTTTCTTCAAGAAAACTTAACGTTGGCTACAACGTCCTCATTTCTTGATATTTCTTCATCAGACTTTCAATATACATGTATACTCATCATGACAACATCGACATGACCATTCCAAATATATTCAGGTCAAGATCACACTGAAGGTCATTATATGGGTTAAATATTAATGTTTTCCTCGTGAAAACTTAAGTCAGGCTACAGGGTTTTTTTTTGGCTGTTTTTATAGCCGAAATTCGGTCATATTCCCAGTGCCAAAACATATCTTTTTTTCCCAATTAAGAGGAAAGAAATCCCAATTTTAATTTTTTTTTTTTTTAAGTTTGCCAATCCAATGATTGGGGTTCAAAAGCTTATAAATGCTTCTGTTTATCTTGGTGTACAAAAACAGTATTAAAGATATAATTATGAAAGGAATGCTTTACTTTATATTTTTCCGAATTTTATTAAAAATCGTGTTAAAATATCCAATTTTATGAAAAATCGCTCTAAAATTCCCAATTCCAGGGGTACGGGTCATGTTCCCAAAATCATGAAAAAAAGCCCTGGGCTAGTTTGTCATTTATCAGGGTCCAAAAAACCTTGTTATACTGACAAAGCGCTGACAGGCAACACACGTGTTCCGCAGAACACTCGTCTAGTTTAATTACTGAGCCATCACACTATGTTGCCACCTTCTATATTTCTATGTGTCTGATCGGCAATTTCATTTCAGACCCCAAGACAAAATTATATTTTAATTTTTGTGGTCAGGGTAGCCCAGTGGAAAGCACGGCGGAAATAATCTGGAAATCATAGGTTCAGGCCTCACCTGTTCCACTGGGTTTATTCAGTGTATCCTTAGACAAGACACACTTTCCTCAGCCTTAAGATGTATGTCAGGCTGTCCTAGCTGTCTGAGTCTGATCAGTCCAACCTTTGAACACATTAAAGAACCTGTTTGATAGTAGGTGTAGGACAAGGTTCTTGGATTCCCATGTGTAATGTTCTAAGCATTGAGCTGTAGTATACATGCCCGTCTTGAGTTATCATTGTACAAGATCTTGAGTTATCATTGTACCAGATCTTGAGTTATCATTGTACAAGATCTTGAGTTATCATTGTACAAGATCTTGAGTTATCATTGTACCAGATCTTGAGTTATCATTGTACAAGATCTTGAGTTATCATTGTACAAGATCTTGAGTTATCATTGTACCAGATCTTGAGTTATCATTGTACAAGATCTTGAGTTATCATTGTACAAGATCTTCGAGTTATCATTGTACCAGATCTTGAGTTATCATTGTACAAGATCTTGAGTTATCATTGTACCAGATCTTGAGTTATCATTGTACCAGATCTTGAGTTATCATTGTACAAGATCTTGAGTTATCATTGTACCAGATCTTGAGTTATCATTGTACAAGATCTTGAGTTATCATTGTACCAGATCTTGAGTTATCATTGTACAAGATCTTGAGTTATCATTGTACCAGATCTTGAGTTATCATTGTACAAGATCTTGAGTTATCATTGTACAAGATCTTGAGTTATCATTGTACAAGATCTTGAGTTATCATTGTACAAGATCTTGAGTTATCATTGTACAAGATCTTGAGTTATCATTGTACAAGATCTTGAGTTATCATTGTACAAGATCTACACTGACCAATATACTATTTATATCTCTTGAAGATTGGCCTTGCTGTATATTTCCACTTGCTGTTAGATAATAAGTGTGTGAAAGGTTAAGGGTCATTATAACTCATTGATACAGCATGCATCATTTATTATTATATATATGGTAGACACCAAAACAAGCAGTTCATGTGTTGATGAGCCATTTAATAGACGGTAATTCACTTTAATTATTGAAATTTTTAGGTGAGATAATTCACTTTAATTATTGTTAATTTCAGGGGAGGTAATTCACTTCAATCATTGTGATCTTCAGGTGAAGTAATTCACTTCAGTCATTGTGATTTTCTGCTGGAGTAATTCACTTCAATTATTGTGATTTTCCAGTGTGGTAATTCACTTCAATCATTGTGATTTTCCAGTGTGGTAATTCACTTCAATTATTGTGATTTTCTGGTGCGGTAATTCACTTCAATTATTGTAATTTTTAGGTGAGGTAATTCTCTTTAATCATTGTGATTTTCCAGTGCGGTAATTAACTTCAATAGCACGGATCAAGATTGCTTAAAATTGCTAAAAGTAGATTTTCGTACAGATATTCGTACAGATATATATATGATTTTGTACGAAAACAGATCTGGAATCTATTAAATTTGATTACGGTCTTATTGTGTAACGTCAATATCAATCTGTGCTATTATTGTGATTTTCCTGTGAGGTAATTCACTTTAGTTATGACTTTAAGGTAAAGTAATTGACTTTAATCATTTTGTTTTTTAGTAGAGGTAATTCACTTTAATTATTGTGATTTTCAGGTGCCATAATTCACTTCAATCACTGTGATTTTCCGGATTGAAGTGATTGGGGAGTAATTCACTTAAAATAATGTAATGTTCAGTGGAGGTAATTCACTTCAACTATTGTGATATTCCGGGGAGGAATTCACTTCAAATATTGTGATTTTTAGGGGAGGTTATTCACTTCAATTATTGTGATTTCAGGTGAAGTAATTCCTACAATGGCGGCGTACCCTGGTCAGGCTCCGGCTCCAATGTCTAAGGTGGAGTTGAGAATCGAGTGTCGTCGTCTGCTCAACAAAGATACCACGTCCAAGTCAGATCCATGTGCAGTGCTCTTTATTAACCAGGGCGGACAGTGGATGGAGGTGGGTGGTGATCTTATGGATATAGAATGGAATTGTGTTGAGTGGTCAACATGCTTGACCTTTAATCTGATAATGATTTTGATTAGGAATTGATAACTTGCATGACATCCGACAAATGAATCACCTCCAAGTTTGAGTGGGAGTGCACTTGGTGATTATTGTCGATGCTCAACTGACTTGCCCTTTATATAATAATTTGTAGTGAAAACTATATTAAAAGCTGCATTGTTATGCCCCACCACAAAAGTGAAGCGAGCGTATAGTATTACCCAAAACCATTGTTTCAGCTTTACAAATATGGTATCAGCATACAAACTATTGGATTAACATCTAAAATATTTTTGTATCATCATTCATTGTTGTATCAGATATCCAAACCACGATTTAAGCATCCAAGCCATCATTGTATCAGCACCTAAACCATTGTATCTGCATCCAAACCACATTTATACTCTTTTTTTTATCTGTTTCAGTTTATGATTTTAAATTTCATGTAAATAGTAGGCAAATGAGAAAATAAATTGTTACATGTAGTTGAAATTTAAACATCTTATGTTATATTTTTAGATTGGACGAACAGAAAATGTGCAGAACTGCCTTGATCCAAACTTTGCCAAATGCTTCTCTGTTGATTACATGTTTGAAGAAGTTCAGAAAGTCAAGGTCGCTGTCTATGACCTTGATAACAGTACACCGTCACTTGGTGATGATGACTTCCTTGGGCAGGTAGAATGTACTCTGGGTCAGGTATGTTCTGGCTTTATATATGCAATGTAGGTCAAATGTCAAGGCCACATTGTATAACTGGATTCAGACCTAATAACAAAAAGATAGAAAATGCAGACATTTATTTTAATTTCAAATGGCACAGTGCTGATATTTCAAGAAATGTTGCCTGACTGACACAGGCTATGATTGAAGCAGGTGTAATTGTTGTGTGTTCTTGGAATATAAAGGTCATTGGTGTCACAAGTCCAGGTGGCCTTGACCTCAACTAGTAAATATAGCAAATAGGTACACCTCAATCAAAGGCAAGGCTTAACCTAATTGAGATATTTCGTGAGTATGAGATGGGGGTAGGGGGTGTTGGTGGTGGGGTGGGGTTGGTGGGTTGAGGTGTACAGTATACTGTCCGAGTTCAGTCATATAACTTATTAGATATACATTTTGTTTACATATTATGTCTGATATATATATATATATATTATTTTAACATTGTGATTGATACACTTTTGATATGACAATATAATGGCATGTTTACGGTTGTTTTCTAGATTGTAGCAGCAAACCCCTTCCATAAGCCACTAGTACTGAAGAATGGTAAACCTGCAGGGGAGGGTAAAATACTTGTAAGTCCATAGACCTGACTTTGTATATATATGTACTCTCATACAAGAAATACTGTAATTATGCTTGCAATAATTTTTGTGCATTTTCAATTTTAAGCTCATCTTTTCAAAGAAAGGCAATTGTCAGTTAACCATTTACGTTAAGCTCGCAGTTCAGAAAATGCTTTAGGAATGCAATGAACTTTACACATGTATTCACTTCCAAAACAGGAACTTGTTCAGGCAAGTAGCATAAATCTGTTGTAAATTTTAACAGAATTATGCCACTTTTTCAACTTAGTTTCCCAATAAATAAACAAGGGCTGGAAAGTCGAGTGTGCTGGCCTTCAGCTCTTTTATTTGTCCTTAAACAATATTCAACTTCAGCTGCAACACTCCACATTCTGAAGTGACGAACGGCTTAGCACTAGGTGACTTGATATGGTGTGGAAGGTTGCTTCTCATATTAATGGCTTTCTAAAGACAGAACTATCATCTACAGTCAGGACTTGATCCAAAAAAGTGAGATGATAAAATGAGTAATTCAGTAAGCTTCGGTCTGGTCAGTCATTGTTAGTTGTCACAAGTTCCCTTGGTATCTCGTTGGATAAGGCTTTGCACTTTGGTGCTTCAGACCTCTACCCTACGTGTGTTTGTTATGTAACTTAACATGATGTGTTGAAGTGTTTCATTAATCTGTCCTACTGAATGTTTCAGATTCGCTCAGAAGAAGTTAAGGAGGGAGGAGAACTTGCAACTTGTACGTTCCATGCTAGAAAATTGGAAAATAAGGTAATTATGATAATATTGCATTGCCATGCTCTCATGACCATTGCACATTACCAAATCTTGTGAATGATAACTATTTTCTAGTTGGATTATGGAATGTCCGCTATGTCTATTTATTATATTGCAATCATTATGAATTATATGACATGTTATACTTTCAGTTGTCAGTTTACTCTATGTTATGTTTTACGTTTCTGATTATTGTTTGGCTTGTTACATTGGTGTGACAATCGACCAACTTAAGGCTAAACAAAAGTGCATCATTTGCTGTATATTGACCAACCCTCTGTGTTCACCCCAACCCAACACCTACCCTGTGTTTTAAATTTGAGGTATTATTTTAGGAGAGAAGTGACCATTTACTGTTCAGGAAACACATATTTCCTTTTTACACTTTCCCTGCAGTTGCCATACAATATCAACCTTGTGCAACCAGACTTTTTTATGTATCAATATGGACCCCCGCCTTGATATGGTATGTCAGTACCAATCTGGACCCAACCTTGATATGGTATCTGTCAGTACCAATCTGGACCCAACCTTGATATGGTATCTGTCAGTACCAATCTGGACCCAACCTTGCTATGGTATCTGCCAGTACCAATCTGGACCCAACCTTGATATGGTATCTGTCAGTACCAATCTGGACCCAACCTTGATATGGTATCTGTCAGTACCAATCTGGACCCCACCTTGATATGGTATCTGTCAGTACCAATCTGGACCCCCACCTTGATATGGTATATGTCAGTACCAATCTGGACCCCCACCTTGATATGGTATCTGTCAGTACCAATCTGGACCCAACCTTGATATGGTATCTGTCAGTACCAATCTGGACCCAACCTTGATATGGTATCTGTCAGTACCAATCTGGACCCCACCTTGATATGGTATCTGTCAGTACCAATCTGGACCCAACCTTGACATGGTATCTGTCAGTTCCAATCTGGACCCAACCTTGATATGGTATCTGTCAGTAACAGTGTGGACCCCACCTTGATATGGTATCTGCAGGGTTCTGGAAATATTTTAAAAATCCACTTGCCCAGGGCAGGGCAAGTGGATTTTCAAAAGTCACTTGCCCTGCCCATAATGTCACTTGCCCCACATTTAAGAACACAATTGCCCCAAAAATTGGCGCTGTAGTGTACCATTATTCGTGTTAAACGGGACGGACTGCCGCATAATTTGGACCATTATACTTAGTTAGAAAAGGAAGGGAGAATGTATTTTATGAATTAGTTAATACATTGTATTTATTCATATAAAAAAATCAAATGGTTGCATTTTCTTCTTTTGTGTCTATTACATCTTTGTGTTACTTAAATCATAAAATGATGAGACAGTATACAAACTCATTTTAATCCGCCCTACCACCCCACCAATCACCCCACACACAACCCCATCATTTTTGATGGCCATCCAAAAAAAAATGCTTGGCAGCTAGTTTATGGAACTTTTAATGTCACAGTGTGTACAATTAACCAGTTGAGAGAAAAAAATAAGCTATTGTATTAATTTAAATGTGCGACAAGCAAAGAAACAAGAAAAAAACGCTATTAAAAATATTCACTTGGCCCCCAATTTCTGCAACCATGGTAACGTTCCTACGGCTTTGTATTTTAGCTAAAGGGAATTAGATAAAAGCAAGAGGCATGAATAGGGGTTCCCTAGGAATTGTTTAAGAAGTAGTAGCAGTAACCTTATTTATCAAATGCGAAAGTTCAGAATTTGAGAACAAGGTTCAGTGGCTGTTCTGAAATTGCGAAAACCCATGACATGCACATATCGCTAAGTTATGCAACTTATTTGTGTAGTATGCACTTCCATATACGTTTAATTACAGACTATATCAATGAAATACACCAAATACCTCATAAAAGTGCATTGAAAGTGCTTCGAGTAAAAGAAATGTATTTTTCGTTATGCAAAAATCTTCGGCAAAATTATCTAAACAAAAACTAACGTCACGTGGGTCTGTCAATCATTATTTTGACACATATTAAATTTGCAAATTAAGAAAGAGTTTTCGGATTTGATTGGTGGAAGATCCAAATGACGTTCAGAGATTAATTTGGAAATGATTTCTGAAAGTAGCTATGTTAAAACTTTATGGTTGGAAGGTCACGGACATAATTGCCGCGATTTCATTGGCCGATGGACACACGTCTGACGGTCGTGTCAGGATAAATTGTGATACGGTGTTGTTTTCAAACGGTGTGAAATGCGCGTGTGGGTTAATTAGTTGTTTATTGAAATAATGTCATAAATTAAGCTGCCTGGGGCGAGATTGTTGATTGTACCGAAAGTTGTTTGATCTTATTAACAATCGCTAGCGGCGAAAAACAGCGTCCAGTTTTATTCAGTTATCAAAATGAAATTCTGATATGGCTAGTTTGCCACTTGATTTGTTCTGGAATGGAAATGTCCGTCGGGCAAGTGGCGGGCAACCAGATTTGCAAAGGTCACTTGCCCGCACCCAAAATCCACTTGCCAGGGGCGTCGGGCAACCGTATTTCCGGAACCCTGATCTGTCAGTAACAATGTGGACCCCACCTTGATATGGTATCTGTCAGTACCAATCTGGACCCAACCTTGATATGGTATCTGTCAGTACCAATCTGGACCCAACCTTGATATGGTATCTGTCAGTACCAGTCTGGACCCAACCTTGATATGGTATCTGTCAGTACCAATCTGGACCCAACCTTGATATGGTATCTGTCAGTACCAATCTGGACCCCACCTTGATATGGTATCTGTCAGTACCAATCTGGACCCAACTTTGATATGGTATCTGTCAGTACCAATCTGAACCCCACCTTGATATGGTATCTATCGGTATCAATGTCGCCCCCCACCTTGATATGTTTTATGTTATTTACTGGTAAAAAACACCTCAGTTTGGTATATATTAGTAAAAACCATCACCCCACCTTGATACAGTATCTGTCAGTATCAACCTCTTTACTGTTCTTTAATATAACCTATTATTATTTTCTCAACAGGATACGGTAAGCTTTCCATTACCTGTCTGGGATCTATATGGTACTATACCTAATCAAAAACTGTTCCTCCATGCATTTTCCACTCTTGAACTCTTGCTTAACCCTTTTGCCGCCACATTGGTTTTACGACCAGTGTAGGCCCAGATCAACGTACACTGTGCAGGCTGATCAGGGTTTACATTGTTCTCCACTCGGTAAGAATGTTTTCCATACCACTTATTTATGAAATATTATCAGAAGGTTTGAATTCAAATTTTAGCATACTACATTTGAAATTTGGCAGCAAAAGAGTTAATTAGCTTGTTATGTACAGCCGAAATCAAAACTTTACGAGAAGAACAAAGGCACAAATTCAACATTTAGCGTAAAGGGGTCACTCTACATGTACATGGGCACTTTGGGGACTTGCAGTAATTTATGTTCGACTGCCATTTTGCTCAATGCAGTGCAAATGATTTTGTCATATGTACCACAACAACTAATATTCCCGCCCACCAACCACAGACTCCATATAGCAAGTAGAGTGATGCAGGCCTTCTTGTTACATATTACTATCTACTGAATATATTGCACTAATATGTAATATACTTATAATATATTTGGTAAATTAATAAAGAAAATTGAAGTCTAAATGTTTTATTTAATTACATGCAAATATGTTTATAGTCAAAATGGTACTGGGTTAATAAATCAAGGTGCTATATAGATACACTTTAAATGCCATAACATTAGGCATCATTCTTGTCTTAGTAAAACATGCTTAACCCCTAGCCGGCTAAGGGCGACTACAATAGCCTTTTCGTCCATTGTAAACCCAGATCAGCCTGCTCATCAGTCATTTCTCCAAAACACCCCTTTGTAACATAAATGGAATGGTCTAAATTTAAAGAAAGAACAGTCCATTATACATTCATTGTGCAGGGCTTTTTTAACCTATTTAAGTGAGCCGCCCCAATTACAAAAACCTCTGTTTTTTCCCAATTCTGTGGTAAAAAATTTCCCATCTCAAATAAAAAAAAAAGGAAAAAAATAAGATTTTTTTTTTAATAAATATGTCAGACTTTACATAGTTTGTATGCTAAACTAAATAAATTCTAAAACCTGACTAATATTATACACATTTTTTTCCCTTAAAAAAACATTCTCCTACACAGCGAAAATCACGCTATTTTTTCCCCAAATTGGACAATCTCGCACTTCTTTTTTTCAAAATCAGCAGGCCTAACCCTTTTCCTAATTTTTAGCTCGACTATTCGAAGAAAAAGAGAGCTTATGTAGTCACCCCGGCGTCGGCGTCCCACATCAAGGTTTGCGTGTAAGCTGTGTTTACAAGTCTATATCTCTTACATTCCTTATCCTAGCACAACCAAATTTGGCCATGGGCTTCCTTATAGCATCATCTTAAGGGCTGCATAAGCAATTTTGGTTCCTGTAACCCATGGAACCCAAATTATGATAGCCCACAAATGTGTCCCATTCCACATCAAATTTTGCGTGTAAGCTGTGTTTACAAGTCTATATCTCTTACAATTCTTACCCTAGCACAACCAGATTTGGCCATTATCTTCCTTATAGCATTATCTTAAGGGCTGCTTAAGTCATTTTGGTTCCTGTAACCCCTGGGCTCCCATGGAACCCAAATTCTGATAGCCCTTAAAATATGTCTGTTTCACATCAACTGTGTTGTTTTTGTCAATTCTTTCACATAGCTATCATGCCCCCACCCCAAACGCCACTCCCCCACACTCGAAATATTTTTATTTTGTTTTTGTTTTATCATATTTCTGTGGTATTTTGGTCCATTCTTACATAGCTTCTTACACATATATGTTGCCCTCTCCACCCCCGCCTCTCCCCCATCCCTACTCAAAACTCGATTTTTAAAAAAAAAAAAATACATATTTTTGTGTTGTTCTGGTGAATTCTTATATGGCTTCTTACACATATATGTTGCCCCCACTACACCGACCACCCACCCCCACCCCCACTCAAATTTTTTTAAAATATTTTTTTGTTTTTTACCAATTTCTGTATAGTTTTGGTCAGTTCTTACACATAGCTATGTTGCGCCCCACCCCACATTGTTTTCTTGTTCTCTGAAAAATCGAATAGTCGAGCTGCGCTGTTCTCCGACAGCTCTTGTCTTGAAAAAAGCTCTGTAGTGTGCTAAGGCTTAAGATAGATCTGTTATAAAATGGCTAGTAGGCACATCTAGCAATAAAGTTCTGGCTTATATTCTCAATGCTGTTTGATATACGTTCATGAAAGCACATACAGTCGTAGTTGGCAGTACCTCGGTTTGTGTGGGTAAAATTTTATTATTACGGTTCATTTCATGTTTGTTCATACTATGCATGCTTTTCATGAAGGTAATAATTACCTTCTAACCTTCTATACTTTAACTGCAAGATATAGCAGAGCATTATATACTCGGTAAAAAACGAAATGGACCAGAGTTGAAAATTGATGTTAAACAATGGAATAGGCGTCGTAATGTTATAATTAATATACCATTGGAAAGATACATTTGTGTTACTTTAAAAGCCGAAAATGTTAAACTCCCGAATAAATTGACAAGAGAAGTCATATCGTAAATGACCTAGGGGTCAGTGTTAAAGTCTTGCGAAGGTTTGTATAATAAATGAGACACAATGCATATCGTCGTTTTGAAATTATAAACTACTTAAACGTGAAAACCGTTCTTAAATTGAACAGAAACATGATAGAGAAAGAATATCGCAAAATACGCAAAGTATGCATTATATTGATTAATCGATTTAATCGAGCAACGGTCAGTTAAGGCTTTTTTCCGATTAATCGATTACAATTTTTCATGATCGAGTTTACTCGGTTGTTGCAAAATTAAAACTAAAATGTACAAGAGAATGAAATAAGTTTTAATTTTGCAAAAAGTAATCATGTATCTAAAGGCCTATCACAATTTATACTAAAGATAAATGCTTGGTCAGTTTCATTCAACTGCTTAATGACCAGAACAAACTTATATTGAGTTACTTTTCTTCATTATAGTCTGAAAAGGCTGCTAGTGTCTCATATGGAAGCCATGTTGGTGGAAAATCCTGATGATCGATCATGAATTTTCAACCGATACCCAACACTAAATTAGGCAATGAGTATATTCGTCACTATTATACAGTCTGTACTTTTTCAGTAATGATTCCTGCGTGATTTGTGTTATCATATCTCTGTCATGTTTGGCTCCAAAACTTAAAAACATTTTTGGATTTTAATGTATAAATATGTATCCGTTTTAGCGATATATGCATTTAAATAGTTGTTTGTATATTCCGGTTAACAACTTCAATTATAATTTTTGGTCCATTTCTTTTTATAGTCGAACAAAAACGTTACAAATTTTAAATTTTAAAATTACCTCCCTTTTCATTGAAATGACCAAAATGTTTGATAGATGTATGTTTGCTTTATTTTTATCACCAACTTTGCGAACAAATGACTTGTAACAGTATTAATTGTCATATCTGTGTCACTTAATCAAACATGGCTGCATATCTCGTCTACGTATTTGACATTCATTTTATGTGCTCAATTTATTTTGTTCAGTATATATAGAATATAATTATTATAGTACTAATCAAGACAGTATTATACTGTGTTGTTGTGCGGGTTCTAATCCCACTGGGAGCTCGACTTTTATGTGAGAAAGTGTCAATTCTTACATATGGCGGGAGGTGTACGGTACTGGTTCTACCCAGGAAAAGTGGGTGGTCTGCTACCACCATAAAGAAATCGACCGTCATATATAACTTTACATGTGTTGAAAATGACGTAGAACACCATTTAAACAAACACTGTGTAATTGTTAGTACTAGATGTTTCTTTATGTGTTGTATCTGTAACTTAATGCGTAATTACCCATATCAACATGTGCTGTGCTACAAAGCCTATTTGGTTCATGTAAAGTTGTTTTGTTTATGCCCCACAAGAAAGTCGAACGAACACATAGTGTTACCCTTGTCCGTCTGTTGTCTGTCGAATAGTTTAACATCCAAGTTTAACATGCAAACACCAGAGGCCCTAGCACTTTCAAACTTCAGACCTGTTTACATCTACATGACAGCATAATATTAAGTCCTTTATTCAGACACCAAAAGCCATAAAGATTTCAATTTTCATACACACATGAACGTTCAAACCAAAAGTAGGTCAGTGGGAATGACCTTGACCTATTTTTATTGAATTTTTAATCGATTTTTGGATTTTCTATGAAATTAAGAATTTTAAAACAAAAGGTAGGGGGCTCTTCTATTAGGGGAGGTGCTATTATATGGGGAAATAGGGTAAGGACATTGTAAGGAGGTGGTATGACACATTTAGGGAATCCTGCGTCCTAGGTTATGAAATACATATAAGATCATTATTGATCAAAATGATGTCAGTCTTTGTGTTTGACTAATGACCACATCATGATGCATTTTTGTGATGCATTCCATTGTTATAGTAATTTAATGTTCAAATGAAAAGTAATAATAAAGGTTAAATTTTGTCTACGGAAAAGTTGTGTCATCTCAAAAGGTGTGGCATTGCCAAGTCCCAATTAGTCTAATCTAGCAGTGTACCGGTATAGTAAAAACAACAACACTATAGCATTTTTTTCTAATTTATTTATTTAAAAGTTTCTGTGTGTTGCAGGATTTCATGGGTAAGTCTGATCCATACTTGGAGATCCAAAGAGGTAATCCAGACGGAAGTTGGCAGGTGGTCCACAGGACTGAGGTGAGTCACAGTCTGGCAATAGTTGCCTCCTTTTGTTTGAAATAAAGGTGATAATTTACCTCCCTTTGGATCAAATATATCCCCTTTTCTTTACCAGGTTTTTCTTGGAAAAGCGGGTTATTATTAGATTGGGGTATGTCGTTTGGCAGGTGGGCAGTCGTTTGGGGGGCGTGTGTGTGTGTGTGGCGTCAAAGTCGTTTTTTGTTAGGAATGAGGTATTGCGATGAAACTTGCAGCGTTGGTAGCTTATAATATGGAAAAGGAGCTTGGGATTGCATTTGGAGTCACTGGGATCAAAGTCAAGGTCACTGTTACTAAAATTAGGAAAACGTTTTTTACTCAATCACTTTTGTTAGGAATGAAGTATTGCAGTGAAACTTTCTGTGTAGGTACCTTATATGGAAAGGAAACTGGATTGCAATTGGGATCACTGGGGGTCAAGGTCATTGTTACTAAAAATAGAAAAATGGTTTCCGCTAAGTATCTTTGGTAAGGAATGAGGTATTGCGTTGAAACTTATAGGGTAGGTAGCCTATAAGGAACGACGACGTGCCGTAAAACACCATTCATTCATTCATTCATTATATGGAACGGAGCTTTGGATTACATTTGGGGTCACTAGCTTCAAGGTCAAGGTACAGATGCTGCCACGCGGATTAAGACTGCTCGGATAATGTATTCACGATAGTTATATGGCGGTTCCTATTACCGACTTCGCGGTGACTTAACATAAAATTCAATTAGTAATTCTTATACTGGAAATTAGAATTATATTTTTAATTAATCGTTATTTGTAACACATTTTACTATTCTGCTGTTGATTATTAATACATCGATGGGTTCTAAGTTAGTCAGAAATAATCCGGAAAAAAATGTAAAGAATTCCGGCTCATGACCCCGTTATTAGTGCCGCCTTGTTAAAAGGTACACACATCACAAAGGATTGTGGGTAGCCAATTTATGCCAGGTGAAGAGAAATGCGACTTTTGGACAACAAAAACGAAAAACATGTGTTAGTAAATGCATTAAAAGTTTGAAATACGTATTGCTTTCGAAATTTATTCATTGTATTTATCAGTTTTATTACATTTTTTATTGATCCCTGCTTTAATTTCACCCGCGTTCCCCTGAGAACCTATCAAAGGTAATCGCAGTGATTGCTTTCTTTAGAGACTGGATTTTGCTATCGCGGTGATTTTTACGGTCACGGCTAATCCCCTCGATATTCCGGGTGACAATCTCCGGTATGATCGCGGGGATTTGTGACTTAGATTGAAAAACCGCCACGGAGATGCTGCGAAAAAGTCGTAATCCGCGTGGCCGCAACTGTTAATGTAACTAAAATTAAAAAAAAGATTTCCACTCAATAATTTTTGTTAGGAATGAGGTATTGCGATAAAATTTGTATGGTAGGTAGCTTATATGGAAAGGAAGCTTGGGGTTGCATTTGGGTTCACTGGGATCAAAGTCAAGGTCACTGTTACTAAAAATAGAAAAAAGGCTTTTTGCTCAATAACTTTAGTTGGGAATGAGATATTAGAATGAAACTTGCTGTATAGGTAGCTTATATCAAAAGGTAGCTTGGGATTGCATTTGGGATAACTGGGGTCAAGGTCATAGTGACTAAAAATAGAAAAAAAAACAGTATCCACTCAATAACTTTAGTTGGGAATGAGATATTGGAATGAAACTTGCTGTGTAGGTATCTTATATGGAAAGAAAGATTGTTGCATTTGGGGTCACTGAGATCAAGAGCAAGGTCACTGTTACTTAAAATACAACAGTTTCCACTCAATAACTTAAGTAAGGCATGTGATATTAGAATGAAACTTGCTGTGTAGGTAGCCTATGTCAAAGAGAAGTTCGGGATTGCACTTGGGGTCACTGGGGTCAAGGTCATTGTTACTAAAAATAGAAAACTGGTTTCTGCTCAATAACTTTAGTTGGAAATGAGATATTGCTTGCTGTGTAGGTACCTTATATGGAAAGGAAGCTTGGAATTGCATTTGGGGTCACTGGGGTAAAGGTCATGGTCACTGTTACTAAAAATAGAAAAACAATTTCCGCTCAATAACTTAAATAAGAAATGAGATATTAGAATGAAACATGCTGTGTAAGTAGCTTATATCAAAAGAAAGACTGAGATTGCATTAGGGGTCACTGGGGTCACTGGGGTCAATGTTTCTTGTTTATCTAAATAATTTAATATCATTCCAACCGCATTACCATATCTGTATTTAATGTTATTTCATTGGATAAAACCTAACATGTGATGTTGTTTTCAAAACATTTACACTTGTTGGAGTAACTACTTTTCTTATGCGATAGACATACAATTTATCTTATTTTAAATGTCTCTCAGTCTTTCAATATTTTATTTTTTTACAATTGTAATGTTGGATTTACATGGGTTACATTTATTTTTTGTGGAGTTTATATAAGTGTGTGTAAACTTTTCCAAATACGGACTTCAGCAAAGTTGATACATGCATAAACTTAATAAAAAATAAATCTAAGCCTATAACCGATGTATTGAAGCAAGGGGCAGTGTGTATAGTTTATATACTTACCTCCCTTGACTTTATTGGAATTTTGTTGCTACCTTCCTTAACTTTATTGAAATTTTGATTTAGATCTGACATTAAACGTATTGTATTGTAAAGGTTGCTAGATCTATACGAAAAATGATATACCTTGTTGTTGTCAAACAGTTTAGACTGATTAGCTCAAACTTTTTAGGAGCTGCTAATAAAATTTGAGATATATATCCATTGTTGAACAATAAAACTGTATTCGACCTAATTACCGCACATGTCCCTATAACCGCACAGTAAAGGCATTTCTGAGTCCTCCAGTTATTGTCCTTTTAATAAGTGATCTCCCTTTGCATCATTGTTTTCAAACACGTTGAGAAAGCTACACAGTCACTCACCTTCTTATTTTTAGCTCTACTGATCAGAGATCAGCAGAGCTTATGCCGTGGTGCGGCGTCCGTCGTCCGTCTGTCCGTCCGTCTGTCTGTCCGTAAACTTTTTTTTGTAGCGACTTCTCCTCTGAAACTACTGAATGGATTTTCATGAAACTTTACAGAAATGTTGCCTATGAAGTCTAGTTGATCCTAGCAAAAATTCATGTTGATGTGAAATCCAAGATGGCCGCCAGATCTAAAAATAGGTTTTTAAAAACAAGTTTGTAGCGACTTCTTCATGAAAACTATAAGTGATATTGATATGGGACTTTTTCTAAAATGATCAGCATGACATGATGTTGGTCCTTGTCGAAAATCGTTTTGATTCGACGTTAAACATGGCTGCAGCGGCCATCTTTGTTTACATAGAGTTATATAATGAAAACTTGTAGCAACTACTCCTCTAAAACTACTTGACGGATTTTCATGAAACTTCACACGAATGTTGCTCTTGATGTCTAATTGATCCTAGCAAAATTTCAGGTCGGCCGGAAATTCAAGATGGCTGCCATGGCTAAAAATAGATTTTCAAAATACAAGTTTGTAGCGACTACTACTTGAAAACTATAAGTGATATTGATATTGGACTTTTTGTAAAATGATCAGCATGACATGATGTTGATCCTTGTCAAAAATTGTTTTGATTCAACATTAAACATGGCTGCCAGCAGCCATCTTTGTTTACATAGAGTTATATAGTAAAAACTTGTAGCGACTAATCCTTTGAAACTACTTGGCAGATTTTCATGAAACTTTACAGGAATGTTGCTCTTAATGTTTAATTGATCCTAGCAAAATTTCAGATCGGCCAGAAATTCAAGATGGCCGCCACAGCTAAAATTAGATTTTTTAAAAAAGAAGTTTGTAGCGACTACGTCTTGAAAACTATAAGTGATATTGATATGGGACTTTTTGTAAAATGATCAGCATGACATGATGGTTATCAGAGTCAAACATTATTTTGATTCGACGTTAAACATGGCTGTCAGCGGCCATCTTTGTTTACATAGAGTTATATAATGAAAACTTGTAGCGACTATTCCTGTGAAACTACTTGACGGATTTTCATGAAACTTCACAGGAATGTTGCTCTTGATGTCTAATTGATCCTAGCAAAATTTCAGGTTGGCCGGAAATTCAAGATGGCCGCCACGGCTAAAAATAATTTTTCAAAAAACAAGTCTGTAGCGACTACTTCCTGAAATCAAAATCAATCAGTAGAGCTTCAAGGTCATTGACCTCTTGTTTCAAAAGAGATCCCAAAACCTCTGTTAGAATGGGACTCGATTAAAAGACAAAAGTTTGATCGACTCTACTTTCTGTTTTATTTCGGAAGCAGTGTATCTATTTCACCCTCTCAGTGGTACAGTATAATGTAGATCAGTACACAAACATTGGCCCCGCAAACCTTGTACAACAGAATGATTATCCTTTTGTGCCCCGGTAAATGAGTAAGCACAAGTTGTATTTCAATTTGTTCCTAATGTTAATTATTATTTTCAAATTCTCTTTCATGCTGCAATAACATTTTGTTCAAATTCCATTTCTTGTTTCACTGTTGACAAACTTATCTTGTCACGTGCCAAAACTTGCCTCAGTATCTGATTGGCCAAAAGCTAATAATAGTTTTCTTACAGATTCACCTTTGACATTCGAAACACCGCGTTCACTTCTTCTAACCATAAGCTCGAAGAATGCCGGGATTTTTTGCCGAGTTTTCATGATTGTCGTCTTTGCTTGTTTTCTTACCTGGCCATTTTTTAGTGTGTGCTTATTAGAAGGACATTTTACCACATGTTTTTGCAATAATTTGGAAGTAATTAGGTCAAATACGATAATCTGATTTAATTTTGATCCCAGGAAAGGTTAGTTTACAGATTGGGATGAAGAAGGTATGTTTATTGGATGTAATTTGTTGATTTGTAGGTTGTGAAGAACAACTTGAACCCCAAATGGCGCCCATTCACGGTACCTGTACAAAGTCTGTGTAGCGGAGACAAAACCAAGCAGATAAAGGTAAGTGACATTTAGGAAGATGCATTAAAGGAAACTGAAAGAAAAGAACAGTGACAGATTAAAGTAAGATAAAAAATGATTTTTTGTTTTGAAAAATGTGAAAGCCTATTTACAGCATGTGTGTTTTCGAACTATTCATCACTCATTTTGATCGAGGCAGTTTAAACCCAAGCAAGACTCATTATTCCAATGAAGAAAGACCTCTCTAGAAACAATCGGTTGTATCCAGACAGAACTTGGTCAGCCTGTCTTTAAGTCATCTATAAACAAATATTCAAACTCGTCCAACAAACATTCAGGATGGCCTTTACCTGTTTATTTTGATGTAAATAGCGAACCTTAACTGTTAACTTCATCAGTAATGATACAATGCAAGTGATAGTTGATATACATGTTATAAAAGAGACACTTTCATAATTCAAATAGGAACCGGAAGTCGTTTCACTATTTTAAAAATTATCCAAAAGGGCCTGCGAAAGTAGGTCTCTAATTCACATACCCTACGTAGAGTACTACCAGACAGGGGTGGAAAAAGAATCCAAAGGGGCTTTAAGTAACCAACGGTTTAAGAATGGCTTAAACAACAATATGAACAGTATAATTGTGTCGCCTGCGTAGCATGACAGACACATAGGGATCATTTTGTCCATCTTCCATCATCGTGTCGTCCATCACACTTTAACCTGCAACTTAACCTTGGCCTTATCTTGAAAAGTATTTGACCTATGCTCATAAAACTTCACACACATCTTTATCTTACCTCAAGGAGTGTCGTTACTCATGTCCAAAAACTCTGACTTTCATTTTGGCAGAGTTGTGCCCCTTTTCATAAAACTTTACCCTGCAACCCGACCAAGCTCAAAACTGGCCATAAGCACATGGCAGGCAACAGAGGTGTTCCGCGGAACACCCTTCTAGTACATGTATAACAAAAGGGATGTGCTCGATAACAGTCTCGCATGTAAAATATTCAAAATGCATTTTCAGTTAATTATGAATATCTCGTCAGGCAACTATTAAAACGATGGGTAAATTGTACTATCACCATTGTGGTCTTCAGGGTTAAGGAAACACTTCGTATTTTTAAAAGGGCCATGGTAGCTAAGTGGATTAGACCATGGTTTTAGATTTACAGACCTCTGCCCCCGCATGGGTTCACTCCCTCGTGGAGGCATATCTGATGGAAAACTTCATCCGTCATCTGAACTCTCCCTGTGTTTCCGAGCTGAGGTAGCTGTCCCCGTATTACCTGTTAAATATGCTGTGTTAACTTGATGTACATCCCCATTTCATGTAATTCCTTCTTTTTACAGTTTGTTGTTTATGACTGGGACAAAGATGGGTCACATGACCTGATAGGAGCATTTACAGCCTCTTTGCAAGAACTAGAGTCTTCACCAGGAAAAGAGGTGAGTACAGAATATATACATCTTTATTTGGTCGCCTTCTCTTAGCCTCCTCCATCCGATGTGGATGTGAACCAGATGATCCTGTATTTTGTAGTCTATCCTTCAAGCACTTTAAAGAACAGTAGGCATTCTGTTCATTAGTAGAGATTAGGGCAGGTTCCCAGATTTCTATGTATCCTTCCCCTGGGGTAGCTCTAAATTACCTTTAATGTGTTGATGAGCCGTTAAACAAAATTTAATTCAAATGCATTAGCAAATAAAACATCCGCATCCGCATATAGTCAAGGTGTTGAATCCCAATGTATAACATGTAGGTTTGTTTGTTTGTATCATATTTTAAGTCATTTTCAACACGTAAGGTTATATATGACGGTCGATTTTTTGTGATGGAGGCAGACCACCCACTTTTCCCGGGTAGAACCAGTACTGTACACCCATTTTGGCTATAATATGTATGTGTGACCTTTTTATACACCCAAGACGGACGTCTACCAATAGTGGTCATGGATGCCATTACGTCCGCCAGTATTATCTGAATCCTGATCATATTTTCTGAATTTTCTGAATCCTGATCAAATTTTATAGTATGCATACTTTGCTTTTTTTCTAAGATTTTAAATAAATCAGCTTAATTTCTGTATTGGATAGCGCAACATCCTCTGAACTAACAATGTCAAGAAGAAACTGCATGCAAATTGATGATATTTGGTAGGATTCTAACTTTAAATACTGCAATGCTGTTTGAAAATCAGCACATGTTCATATTTTGATGGGAGTTATTTCCCCTTTACTAGGCTTGAAATTAAAAATTCATGTCAAAATACTTGTGAAGGCATTAGCTTTATTATATCTTGCTTGATAAATTTGGTTTAACATAGAATATCCAGGAAAAAATCTATGATGCTGATAAAATCAGTAGTTGTTGTTGCATGACATCATTGTGTATTATAACTAATACCTTGTCTTTACTGAATTTCTGATATTTTGCTTATGAACATCATTAGCAAAAAACATTATCTATTATTTAATAAATATAAGATGTATCTATATTAAATGACATCTCCTAGGCTACTGACCAATATGTCTTGCAGTTTTATATGGATTGATTGTTGTTTACATAAAATTCTTGCATATTTGTACAGTATGTGACAGGATTGTTATGATAATAAACGGAAATTGAAAGTTTTCCAACTTTGCACTTATTCAAATGAAACTGTAGAAACCAATCAGTCATATTTATAAACCTTTTGATAAGTTGGAATGAATGTGATTGAATGAATGGGTTAGTTGAATATTGACCAACCATTTGCAACAATAGTAATGCTTGCTACAGTTTTGAAATAAACTATTTATGATGGCCTAGAGCAAAGCATTGTCTAACGTTCAGAATAGTGGATGTAGCCTTAACACGCTCGAAGGAAAGAATCAGATACAGCCAGTTCAGGTCCTCGAATGTGGTACAAGTCTAGGGAAAGTGTATTGCCTAAAGACGTATC
This sequence comes from Cyrtodaria siliqua, assembly GCA_037043455.1. Classification (NCBI taxonomy): domain Eukaryota; kingdom Metazoa; phylum Mollusca; class Bivalvia; order Adapedonta; family Hiatellidae; genus Cyrtodaria; species Cyrtodaria siliqua. The sequence continues at coordinate 59,060 of JAWPHD010009916.1, forward strand.
TAAGTAAGGCCAAAAAAAAAAAGAAGTTAGTTTCTGGTCTTCCGATCATCCATATTTTTTAGGCCCCGACCCTAAACTTTTTACGGGACTGCCAAATTTTTTTTTTAAAAAGAGTGTTTCAAGGTGTGTGTCAGTTTTATAGGGGACCACCCATATTATGTTCAAGAAACGTGCTTTTGATGTTCTTGATGTGAATTAGTATATTAAGGAATAATTGTAAAAAAAATTCTACCTACCGACCTACCCTAATTTTTTGATGCTGATAATCTTTTGGGAAATAATTTTTTGCAGTTTTTTTGGGAACAAGACCAGAAACAGACCTTGGAAGGTTTGTAACAAGGTATTTATGTCACGGTTCATAGAATACCTAACGGGAAAATTGATGTGGCATGGTCTAGCCAATTAGTTAGTCGGGATGGCATCGAATGGTAGCCTGAAGATCCCCTGTTCTAGCCCCAGTCCAGCTGCATATTGTTTTTGTCTACTGTCTATGCAATGATCTTGAATATCTTGGCAAGACCCTGACTAGATAAACTCGGGTCGAGTCGGATTCTATGCAATGGTCTGTCTGGTAATTTGAAGATTTTTTTTTAACCCATAACCCGCTAAGCATGACTATAATAGCCTTTGCGTCCATTGTAAACCCAGATCAGCCTGCGAGTAACTTTGTTTACAATGTCTGGCTGCTGATTAATCGTTTCCCCAAAACACTCCTTTGTCACATAAATGGAATGGTCTTAATTCAAAGAACAGTCCCACTGGTTAAGGGTTAATTTGTAAGGAGGGTATATCACAGTTCATATAAGAAGTAAATCTAACAGGTAGATTGATGATGTTTGGCCGGTTAGCTCAGTTTGGAGAGTCTAAATGTCCCGAGTTCGAGCCCTGGTTCAGCTGCACTTTTTCTAGCCTTGTGACATTTGTGAATTAATTTCAGCTGTATTTTTAAAGCACAAACTGAATTCATAGATTGGCCTGACCTGCATTATGTCTGGCTGGCCTGCATAGTATATTCATTGATTTATTCATTTATAATCTTTTTTTATGTTCAGTGTAATCAATTCAAAATCAATTCCGAGCTGTTCAATATTTGTCATTATTACAGTATAATCTCATTACGATGTTGGGTGTTTGATTACTGGTATTCCTGTCCTGTCAACACCTAGCTACCATCGGTGTGTGTATACACCTAGCTACCATCGGTGTGTGTATACACCTAGCTACCCTCCGTGTGTGTATCTGTCAATAAACCTAATTTAAAATAAAGATAAGGGTCTTGTTTGCTGAGCTATCGGTGAGTAGAGAAATCTTATGAATAATTAGTACCTGAATTATTTATTGATAGCTTGTTGTATTTAACTGGTAACTAAGTCTGGAGAAGTTTCCTGATTGATTGATTTCAAAATCAATCAGTCAATAGATCAATCAATCAATCACCAATCAATCAAATAAATCAGTCAATCACTTTCTTACTTTATGGTTGAATACCCACTACATAATGGGACGTGGCTAGAGTTGCATTAATAATGATGACCTTACTCTTTTTTAGGTTGGTTATATGGATAAATCTTCCAACCTTACTCTATTCAACATATGCATTAAATTGACGAAAAGAAATTTAGTTGTTGTTGTTTAACGGCTCTTCGACACATTGTTTAGGTAGCATCGCGCTGCCCCAGAGACAGGATGCATACAGATCTGGGAATCATTCCCTCTCTTACTATTGAATGTATTCCTGTTGTTCTTTAATGTGCTCAATATTCCTGTTGTTCTTTAATGTGCTGAGAGGATAGACTCCGAAACACGGGGACTTAAACCACTCTGACAGACGAGACTAGTGTCTTGCCCAAGGACAAGTCGAAGTAATCCAGTGTCGCCTGTGAGGCTCAAACCCATGCTGCCTGGATTCAGAGTTGAACAAGCTGTCAACTGGGCCAAAGGAAACTTACAACCCTTAACCCGCTAAGCACGACTGTAATAGCTTTTGCGTCTGTTGTAAACCCAGATCAGCCTGCGAGATCAGGGTTTACAATGTCCTGCTGCTGATCATTTTCCCCAAAACACCCCTTTGTCACATAAATGGAGTCTTCTTAATTCAAAGACAGAACAGTCCATTATATATATATGTAGTTGGTTAAAGAAAATACAATGATTTAAGCATTGTGTAATAAATAATATTTATTTTCTGTAGTGCATGTATATCAAGCATTTGTAAATGTATACTGTCTTTAATGATTTCACAGTTTGTATAATTTGGTTAAAGGAGTTATTGACAAAATAAATTATAAAGCAAAGAAAATCAATAAAATTGATTAAAAATAAATTTACAGATGTAAAATGTCTTTATAAAATGTCAAATTATATGCTTATTTTTCATTTGCAGTGATTTTCATAGCTTTAAAAGACATTTTGTCAGTATGCCATAATATATATGGTAAAAAGGTGCGATGCTGTCATCGTTCCAAGATGGCCACTCCATTTATGATCCTTTGCAAAAAAAATCAATAGGTCATATCTCCTTTATTTTTCATGGCATTTTGAAAACTTCTGCGGAAAACTTAAAGTTTAATATAAATAATTATCATTTAGACTGTTGTTATTGAAATACATTGTTGTTTTTTACATGTATTGCAATAGTGGACTAGTTATACGTCTTTCTGCTCCAACATTGTCTGACATCTAGTTCTTTTCATGTGAATAATTTATTCTCATTCTGACACAACTGTTGCATGTAACATTTGATGCTGGTGGTTAATTTATCATATTTGTAGATAAGTTGTTGCACTAATTGTTCTTCAAGCAGATTCAGTCAAGGACAATACTTTTTTGCATAACGAATACATGTCAGCGCATACATAATTTGATCGTAATTTGATGTGGTTTCTGTAAAGTTCCCTGATTGTGTGTTGAAATAATGATATACCAGCTGAGCTGAGTAGTGACTTCAAAAACAGATCCAGTAACGTACTGAAGTTTTGTTCTATTGCTGACCAAAAAACAACAGGTTGAAGGAACGTGTTGGGACTGAAATATTTTTTTTGGCCTACATTTGTACACACACCTCAAAACATCAAATATATGAAAAACTGTACACCAAAAACAATCCTACCCAAAATTCTAACCCCGTGTAAGAGATATGCAAAAAACATGAACAATTTCATCCCATTTTGATTATTTCTATACAGATAGACAGGTAAACTGAATGTTATTGTAGTGCTGATTAACATTAAACAGATCCAATATGGGATTAAAATCATTTCTTGGGGATTGAAAACATGTTGGCACATACAAAAATGGATCCCATTTTTATGTTTTCCGTAAATTTCCCAGAAACAATGCTTTTGCAAGTGTTGAACAAAATCCTAAAATAATCCATCAAATGAGTGATGTAAACTGTGTTGCAAAAATAAATACATATAATAATCCATTAAATGAGTGATGTTGATTGGTGTTGCAGTAACAAATTTGTATAATAATCCATCAAATAAGTGATATAGACTGGTGTTGCAATATCAAACTTGTATAATACCGTAATCCATCAACTGAGTGATGTAGACTGGTGTTGCAATAACAAACTTATATAATAATCCATCAAATTTGAGATGTAGACTGGTGCTGCAATAACAAACACGCACACTTATCCATCAACTGAGTGATGTAGACTGGTGTTGCAATATTCAACTTGTATAATAATCCATCAACTGAGTGATGTAGACTGGTGTTGCAATAACAAACTTGTATAATAATCCATCAAATGAGAGATGTAGACTGAGGCTGCTATAACAAACACGCACAATTATCCATCAACTGAGTGATGTAGACTCACTGGTGTTGCAATAACTAACATGTATAATAATCCATCAAATGAGTGATGTAGACTGGTGTTGCACTAACAAATTCATATAAAAATCCGTCAAGTGTGTATTATAGACTGGTAGCCATGACTTTCATTTAAATTTATCCAAAATGTATCAGACAGGAAGAAAGTGACTGAGTTCTGTAGAATAGTTTCATGTTAGCTTCATTCCTTGTAAGCTGTATCCAAAATGTATAGGCAGTGAGTATAGCTTTCACTGTTACGTATTGTTTGATGAATTTTTATTGAATCCATGTATATATGGTTATAAAAAAAAAAAGTATTGTAATAACAATCTAGGACTATAATGTCTGCACTATCCACAGAGAGGTTTCATTGCCACCATATTTTCTGCACATGTTAATGGCAAGTTAACAACTGTCAAAAGAGCTTCACACACACCCTTCAGTGGCTCAATACACGCGGAGAATGGTAGTAAAAATATGTACCACCAAGCAACAAAGAACGCGACTGGCCATCCAAGGAATATGAGAATAAGGAACCATAATATTCCCCAAAGAATTCCAGGGCACAGTCCACCCCGTCCACTCCCCTCGCCTTGACCTTCACCGCTACCCATAATACAACTGTTTTGTTGTCTGCTGTTGGATTCTGTGTAGTTTTAACTGTCTGATCTCTTCTATTTTAGTCTTGATTTTTCAGCTGAAATAAAAATAAAGAATAATATGAAACATGTAATATCTTTTTAAAAAATCAGTTCAGCTACATTATATGCTTCCAAAATTAAAATGTGAAATTTAATTTCTTTTCTAAATATGATATTTTAATTGAAATGTGACTTATTCTTATACATCAATGAAATATTACTGCTACTTATTGTACTTAAATGAAATACAACCTAATTTTGTGTATTTGAGTTGGCCCTGTCTATTAAATTACCTGAGGAATTTATGATAACTTCGAGTACAGTCTGTAAAATAAATGCGTACAATTTGTGTACCTTAAATGCACAGAAAGTTATTTAAATGTTCCCACTGTAGCTACGTTACTTTGCAAATAATATGATATAGTCAGATTTCTGTAAAATGACGCTTGTTCTGCTCTATCAACGTATTATAATAGCATGACCTACATATTCCATAATACATGGCTACCCATATATGCCATAAATAATGAATGCATTACAATATGATTGGCTATGCACCATAGATATCCTTTCCCTTTTGAATGGTTCACAAAAGGAAATTTTGAAGTAAGGCTAGTTTCAAATTATGAGTTTACCTGTTGTGATCTGTAGTTTACCTGTACTGTACTTGGGGGGAAAATGTCATATATTTATCATGTTTATATATTATAATTTGGGAACAGAATCTTGTTTGCACTGTATAATGGTTGTCATTGTGTTAAAAAGTCCAATATACGTCACACAATTTAAAATGTTTACCTACCTATTAGAATATTAAGTTTACTCTGAATTCTGTATTATGCTGTACAACAAATAGTTAACCAGTTTCTTTTAAAGGGACACATGGCAATTATTGAAGCATTTGTCAACCATTACAATTAGAACCTTGATGTATTAATAATTTCAACTGGCTTTTAACCTGCAGGGTTTACAATGTCTGGCTGCTGATCAGTAATTTTCCCCAAAACACCCCTTTGTCTCATGGAATGGTCTTAATTCAAAGAAAAAACAATCCATTATATATATGTAGTGGGTTTAGGGTTACAGGTACTATTTGGAGTTTTCAAATTTTCTTCGTTTTTCGTTAGGTATGACTACATAAACAAACAATAAGTAATATCATTTGAAGCATTAATATTACAATGATTGGCAAATATGAATTGAATTGGGTTTTAAGGCACACCAACACATGAAAGGTTATATGGTGCCTAACAGGAATGAACATGCCAGGCTCATCCTCCATTTACATCAAGATAAACTATGGAGAATGGGCCTAGAACCTCCTTGCAGAACCGCATAGTTTCAGCAAATTTTATTGTAGACACTCCATTTATGATGGAGCCACGTTTCCATGTTTGTATATGTGGTGTCATGATAAAGACCTTGAATGAGCATGATAAAAAATGACAAAATGAATATGAACGGGGTGTGTGGTTGGGAGGGGGAGGGGGGAAGGGGGTGGTCCTATCCCTCTGCATGTGACAGTGTGTTTGTGAGATTCCAGTGGTTGTATTCTACCCATGCAGATATACTAGGTCTTCAAAGACAATGGGATTTTAAAATAAAAATCACGATTGTCATATGTCCCTTTAAACTATTAATGGTTTAAGTCAAAATTGAATTTGCAATAACTTCAATTGGTTTTGTAACTTATAATACATTGTCAAACAATTGTTGAAATGAAGTAAATTGGACTTAACATATATAATAGAACAAGAATACATAGGTGAAACGTTCAGTAATATGCCATTAAGCATCTCAATATCAAAGCAAACATTGTAAGCGCAAGTTAGATCAAATATAGTTTATAACCGTCATGACTTTTATGATGGGAATTAATGATTCTATTTAAGTTTATGTCCTTTGCTCCACGTCATGTTAAGCTGTTTTGCATGTATGTGGCTCTGTATGTTTATAGCGTTGGACCTTGTGGGTAATAGATAAATCTCTTTTAAGAAAAAAAGGAAGTTTACCCCAATCTGACTTATTGAAATTTACATATAGCAGATGTGAGTGTCTCCATGGCCGAATGGTTAACGATGTTGCATTGCATTGTAAACCTTCGCCTCTCACCGCTGCGGGTTCGAATTAAACTGGGAACACGACTTGTAGGTGAGGAAGTGTCGATTCTTACGGATGGCGGGAGGTTACAGTAGTGGTTCTACCCAGGAAAAGTGGGTGGTCTGCCTCATATATAACCTTGCATGTGTTGAAAATGACGTAAAACACCATACAAACAAAACAAAATATAACAGATGCCGTTCTGTTTTTTTTGGATAAGAATTTTCATTCACAGTAATACTTGTTGAGTGTATAACATGTTCAGTAAATTAATGGATGAGCATATTACTTTTTGAGCATATTACTTGTTCATAAATTACTGATCATTACTTGTTGAATGTATTACTTGTAAAGTACTTGCTTGTAAACTATATAATTTTCATCAGTTTCTGAATCCAAAATCCACGGTTTTAAGCACAGTTCCAAATAACATACTCCTTGACTGTATAAAGCATACATATGCTGTGTAAGAAGCACTATGATGGGTCTGCATGCGTACACAATGCCTTCAATATATATGAGGTTACTTAATTTTTACCCAGCTCTTAAAGTGACCATTGTCCGTGAAGGTGACATATCAAAATAGATAAATGAGATAAATCTTAACTCAAACAAAAGAATTGCTTGATAAAATAAGCTAGTGTCGATCATGGTCTTAATAAAGTGAAATGTCAAATTCTAAAGACAGATTAAATATAACAATTAATGTCAGCAGCTAAATTATTCAAAATGATAAGCATCTATGCAAAATGTTAAGTGCCTATACAGAATGCCAAGTATCTATGCAGAATGATAAAAATTTAGCCATGAGTTGGCATACATTTTGAGATCAATCTGAGATAATGAGATGACATTTCATGTCAGTGAGCATAATAACTAACTGAAATGACTCCATGGATGCTACAATATTTTCCCCCAAAATAGTGAATTTTAATTATAGAAAGAGTGAAAATAAACTTATGACATAACATGTGGTGTGGGAGTGTAATAACACCATTCAGTATTTTCGATATTCCACTAGCGGTATAACATAACGTTAATGACGTCGTGGACATCACGTTAATGTACGTTTTCTGACGTAATGTGAAGTTATGTGATAAAAAGAATCTGACATTCGTTCTCATTCATTATTGAATTTATTAAACTCATTAGCAAAAATGATATAATGCTCGACAAGAGCCTCGCATTATATCATTTTGCCAACTCGTTTTATAAATTCAGTAATGAATGAGTACTCGTGTAAGATCATCTGTATACGGTATACTAAACATACACATGCTGACTTATATTATTCTATACCTGTTGTAAGCTATTCGCTTCTAAGGTACTTCTTGATTGACTTCCTGGGTAGAACCAGTACTAAGCAATGCAGATAAAGTGTCTTGCTCAGGGACAGGACACGTGGTTATGGCGGGGATCGAACCCATGAAGTTTGGATCATGGGTCCAATGCTGTACCACTAGACCACAGTGCTCCAAGTTGATAACATGATTTTTTATAATGACATAAAATAGTAGCATACCCATAATGTTTTAATAATTTAGTACTAATATATACCCTTTTATCGCATAACTTGCAGGTTGCAAATCAAGGGTTTAGTGCAAAACTATTGTATCTCCTTCTTTATTCATATGAAATTACAATAGTTCTGCACTGGCCCCTCGAAAGGATGTAACACATTTTTTTTATTTTTTGTAAAGCACTAGAAAATTTAATTATGCACCACTGATTGTTTTGAATTCCTATATGCTATCACGTTTTGTAATACAAGTCCACTTTTGTGTCACGGCAGAGATCACCCATTCACTAAGTTACATTATAATTGGTTATTCTCTTATTTCAAGTTAATGACGAACACTGTCCCTATCTTGATATAATTTTAACCCAAAGTATTTTTATATGTTAAGTTATACTTGGAAGACCTATACAATGATACTGGATTTATTTCATCTCAAAGTATAAAAAAAAGAAAAAAGACTTTAATATATTTTCTCACTTCTTGATAATAATAAATGTCATATTCATACCAAACAAACAAGAAGTTTTACCAAAGCTTAAATTAATCCAGAGTTTTGAAATTTGGTGTATATAATATACTCCACTGCCATTGCTGATTTGTCCAACTACAGGTATGTTATCCAATGTTGTCTTGCTTTAATCCTCCAGAAAGTTATCAATTCCCATCGATTCAAAATCAGTTCTCATTGATTCAATTGCATCTTTCTTTTTTATTACAAATTTAAGTATGCTCTAAATCAGTGATATTTTACCTTGCATGTATTTCTATTCCAAACTTTATCCACAACTACAGTTTCAAACCACGATAAGAGCCGTGTGTTACCTGGTTAAACTGTGACATTTATGACATTTTGCCGATTTACTGGTGTAACCTGGGCGTGTGTACCCTGTGTACACATCAGTACGAGTGGGTGGTAAATACATGCATATTCAAGTTGTCCATAACAATGTTCAGTGCTCTCTTTTATGTTATATTGTTCATGCATGAAATTGAATTGGATATGTAGCATGATATGATTGATATTTTTTTTACTTTATATATTGACATTTCACAAAAAAAATAACCCATAAGGTCAACCAATGGTCACAGTTGTCATATGCACTGTAACCTGAAGTTGATTGCTCAACACTTGACTCATTGATCCAGACATATTCAGCACAGCATATTTCTACATTATGAATACTATTTATACCTGAATTGGTTGACCCATCGCTAATGTAGTTGTCAATCCATTATTAGGAACATCACTGATCAATATGTTGATAGACCACAGACTGAGAGAAGCAGATATTTCAGAAGTTGATTGCATCTGACTTGGATTAACGATCCACAGAACATCACTTTAACTTTTAGATATTGCAAAAGTTGATGATTTCTGACTGGATTAAAGTTCCACAGATGCAGAACATCACTTTGAGTTTGACATATTGCAGAAGTTGATGGCATCTGACTTGGATTAAAGATCCACAGATGTCAGACATAACTTACATTTTAGATATTTCAGAAGCTGATGGCATCTGACTAGGATTAAAGATTCACAGATGCAGAACATCACTTTAAGTTTGAGATATTTCAGAAGTTGATGGCATCTGACTGATCCACAGATGCTGGACATCACTGAGTTTTAGATATTACCGAAGTTGATGGCATCTGACTTGGATTAAAGATCCACAGAACATCACTTTGAGTTTTAGATATTGCAAAAGTTGCTCTGCATCTGACTTGGATTAAAGATCCACAGATGCAGAACATCACTTTGAGTTTTAGATATTGTAGAAGTTGATGGCATCTGACTGATCCACAGATGCTGGACATCACTGAGTTTTAGATATTACAGAAGTTGATGGCATCTGACTTGGATTAAAGATCCACAGATGTCAGACATAACTTACATTTTAGATATTTCAGAAGCTGATGGCATCTGACTAGGATTAAAGATTCACAGATGCAGAACATCACTTTGAGTTTTAGATATTGTAGAAGTTGATGGCATCTGACTGATCCACAGATGCTGGACATCACTGAGTTTTAGATATTACAGAAGTTGATGGCATCCGACTTGGATTAAAGATCCACAGATGTCATCACTTGTTTTAGATATTGCAGAAGTTGATGGCTACTGACTTTGGATTAAAGATCCACAGATACAGAACATCACTTTGAGTTTTAGATACTGCAGAATTTGATGGCATCTGGCTTGGATTAAAGATCCACAGATGCAGAACATCACTTTGAGTTTTAAATATTGCAGAAGTTGATGACATCTGACATGGATTAAAGATCCACAGATGCCAGACATAACGTAAGTTTTAGATATTTCAGAAGCTGGTGTCATCTGACTAGGATTAAAGATCCACAGATGTCATCACTTGTTTTAGATATTGTAGAAGTTGATGGCTACTGACTTTGGATTAAGGATCGATAGATGCTGGACATCACTGAGTTTTAGATATTGCAGAAGTTGATGGTATCTGACTTGGATTAATGATCCACAGATGCTAGACATAACTTACATTTTAGATATTTCAGAAGTTCATGGCATCTGACTTGGATTAAAGATCCACAGATTGCAGAAAATAATTTTGAGTTTTAAATATTTCAGAATTTGATGGCTTCTGACTTGGATTAAAGATCCACAGATGCAGAACATCACTTTGAGTGTGACAATATTTTGGATATATAGTGTATGACATTCTCTCTATTCAAGATTTGTTATCAGTATTGATTCGAATATAATTATTAGAGTGTAACACCAGGTGTGCCTATACATTAAGAAGAGAAGACAGGTAGAACAGAACAGAACATAATAGGAACATCAATGGCGGCACACCAAATTGTTGAGTTGTTTTATTTGTCAACTTCCTAGTTTTTTTGGAAAAGCGCATTGCAAATTTTTCGAAGTAAATAAAAAGAGACACCTGCTGCATCACCATTCAAGTTTTGCATTTAGGTCACTTTCTCAGGAACTTTATGCTGCGACTAGAGATATCAAATCTCCATTATAGTTTCCATTAAAGTTGTATCTTGGATGTCCTAGTAAATGGGTTGTGATATTAAACCTGTAGACAAAGAGCGGATTACTTCCATTTTCACATTCAAGTTTTGCATTTTGGTCACCTTCTCAAAAACGGTTTACATTATAGACATGATAGAGATTTAAACACTTTGGTTATAGCTGTATCTTGAGTTATGAGTAGTACAGCTCAGTGTGACATAGTAAATAGGTATGTGACCTTGAACCTCCAGGCAAAGGGCAGATAACTTAGTGATTTAAACATTCAGGTTTTTCATGTAGGTCACTTAATAACTTATTGGAACCATTAGGATTCAAACCCAATGCATGTTAAAAGCGAGAAATATAAATTGTGAGTAGCATTTAATTCATAATGGTAATAAGATCAACATTTTTGCATTTAGTTCTGTTTCTCTCAAATAATAGGCAGTGATGTTGGTAACTCAGCACTAATTTAGGAATGCTTCGTGTGTGGCAAAGACAAAGTGAAGGCAAGACATTTAATTCCACGGAATTCTTCATGCTATTTACACTGTTGTTACTCAGACAATGTTTTTATATTTGTTGCAACATTGGCAGTGATGTATTTTTTATTGGACACAATCTGACTATATTCAAATAAATAGTTTATTGAACATGCCTTTAAACATTTTCATTGCCGCATACTCTTGCTTGTTTAATGATCGATACGTTGCAAGCACATGCAGAACTTGATCCCATTTCACTGTGTCCAAGTGCCCAGATAACAGTGTGCAAGCTCGCCCAAATTTTGAGCTTAAGCAATAATACAAAATGGTGTAGTAATCCATAAAATGAATAATTTAGACATAGAATGTTACTGCCTGTAAAAATATATAAAACAATCGGATGACATGACTTTAAACAAACGTGTATAATAATTTGTAATGTAGACTGTATCTAAAGGTACGGATCACAAATGTATACATGTGCAGGCTGGGACACTGGACTGGATTTATTCCCTTGTAATCGTATCCAAAATGTATATTCACATTTATGATTATAAAATGTTAATAAAAATCACTGACTATCCCATCACTATTCACAGAGGGGCTTCATTGCCACCATATTTTCGGCACATGTTAATGGCAAGTTAACAACTCTCAACAGCACTTCACACACACCCTTCAGTGGCTCGATGCACGCGGAGAATGGTATTAAAAATATGTACCACCATGCAACGAAGAACGCGATTGGCCATCCAAGGAATATGAGAATAAGAAACCACAGTATGGCCCACAGAATTCCTGGGCATAGTCCAGCTCGACCACTCCCCTCTCCTTGACCTTCACCACTACCCATAATGCAATTGTTTTGTCGTCTGCTGTTGTATTCTTTTTTTATAAGTTTGAACTCTTCTTAGTCTTGATTTTTAACTGAAATATAAAATAAATTTGAACAATAGAATGTATCTGGAAATTAAATCATTTAAAATCATTTCAGACGTTTGTTGAAGTGCTCAGTCAAAATACACTTACCCTTAAAATAAATATGAAATATCTTTTAAATGAATTTGATTTACACTTCATTAAAATATGACTTATACGTAGAGTAAATATGAATGTTGTTTCATGGTTCATCAACAAATTATAGATTATTTTATGCCATCTTAGAGAGAAGGAAGGATACATAGGAATTAGGGAACCTGTCCCTCTCTTACTAACAAATAGATTCCTATGGTTCTTTAACTTGCTCGGAGAATAGTCTCGATACATGGGATAGCTCTGGCAGTTTACGTCCCTATCAGATTGATGAGGTTTACGGAAAGTGTCTTGCACAAGAACACACCAGAGTAACTCCGTCAGAGCTGTAGATAATGTTTGACTGCAATGAGTATTTACTCATCAGGTTCAAAATGAATGAGTAACAAGGAACATGCACAGAGTAAAAAACATTTTTATAAATAGTTCATGCTTCCAAATTGAAAGTGAATCGATTTAACACATTTGAGGGCTGGCGTGGCGCAGTCGGTAGCGCGGCGGATTTGTAACCGGAGGCCCCGGGTTCAATCCTCCGTGGTGCCACTGAGTTCCGTCGGTGTGTTCTTGGGCAAGACACTTTTCCTTAGCCTCGTCCGTCGGATGGGGACGTAAACCGGGCGGTCCCGTGTATCGGTCTATCCTCCGAGCACGTTAAAGAACCATAGGAATCTATTCGATAATAAGAGTAGGGCAGGTTCCCGGATTCCTATGTATCCTTCCCCTCTCTCTGGGGCGGCTCTAAATAACATGTACTGTGTTGATGAGCCGTTAAACAACATTCAATTTAACACATTTTAAAAGAAACAACCATTCTGATTAAATGCATGTTAAGTAAAATGATACACTGCAATTAACCATGGCCTTTGTTCATGATATGAGACTGGGCCATGCTTAGAACAAGTTCCATCATGTAAATATGGAATAAACTGTTCTACAGGACAATACATACAAATATAACGTACACTCATGCTTTTTAAAAGTTTAGAGATATTTTCAGTAAATTTAGAAGTTAACAATTTTTAAAAAACTTTTGTGTTTGTATAAAAGGTATGAGTAAAATACTCAAAAACTCAGCTTATATACAGCTCTGACTCCGTGGCACTGATGAGGCTTGAATCCAGGTCCTCCAGTTTCAAGTCCAGCATGTTATCCACTGGGCTTATGCCTGCCCTAATACTTGTATTTCAATGAAATATGCTTTAAACGAAATATGACTTACCGTGGTCCTTGCTTTTGTGTACTTAAGTTAAAATTGTCCTAACAATATCCAGGAATTCTTTATGTCCAATTTCAGTATATAAAATAAATGTGCTATGCCAAATTCAACCTACTTCACTCATGTCCCCATGTGATACTTTGAAACAACTGTGTATCAACCTGAGGTATGCAATAGCTGGGTGATACAGGAAATAATAATACACCAAGTCATGTGTATACAAGTTTTAGAGATGTAAAGGTATTGACAAATATATTGGCATACCTTGCATAGTATTTATCAGCAAACATGTTCACATTTCAATAAGCATATTGTGCCTTTAATTTAATAATAAATACCTATAAGGCATCTGGTCACAATCTAATATCAGCTCTAAAACACAGTTTAGGTCCTTTTTTTTTCAGCAACTGTATGCATTTCATTTTGAGACTTCAAACTTTGAGTATATTTGTGTCTTTGGTAAAAAGAAATAGTTTAAAGTTGGGTGACAAGAAATAGTTTAAAGTTGGGTGACCTTGACCTTCCAGGCAAGGGGTAGATAAGTTAGTGATTTATATACTGAAACGAAAAAAGAAATGCAACTCAGGAATTTCCGCTATATATTGTATGTACATATATGTATGTAAAAACTTTACTTTTGGAAAAAAAAGACTAAAACAACACATAACACGGCAAATAGTATTCCTTCAAAGTTTCGTTATTGACAGAGTATGCGTTTGGCCCAAGCATGTGAGCAAACTTAGGATGCAAAATTTTGCAAGCTTTTTACGTTAAATACAGTACTGAAATGGCTTAATTTTTCAAAGAGGAACTTCAACATTTATGAATGTACTGTGATAAAACATCTACAACATCACAGTTGTGTCCTTTCTCTAACTCACTGCAACTTTTTTTTTCACAAAACATCTTTGGAATATTATGTGGAATTCAGTGTAAAGAAATTCCCGAGTTTGCGTTTCTTTTTTCGTATACATTCAAGTTTTGGGTTTATGCCACTTATAGAAACCATTGTGATTGAAACCAATTGCATATAAAAAGCGTGATATATAATTTTACTAGAATTTAATTCATTTGAAACTAAAGCTAACATTGATTTTGTTTTTGCATTTAGTTCTCAGTTTCTCTCAAATAACAGGCAAATAATTAATAACAGGCAAATAATTAGATCAAGCAAATGTTGATGATGTAACTCAGGATGTAGGCTTGCTTGATGTGTCTCAAATAAAGACAAAGTGTATCCAAGATATTTATTTCCATGGAATTTCGATGATATTTACACTGTTGCTTTTTTCAGTTAAGAAATAACATATGTCCAGCAGATTGTATTGCCGCTTTGATTGAATCCATTCTTTTATGATTATAAAACAATTACAAAATAGCGTCTACAACTGTACATGCACTATCCACAGAGGGGCTTCATTGCCACCATATTTTCGGCACATGTTAATGGCAAGTTCACAACTCTCAACAGCACTTCACACACACCCTTCAGTGGCTCGATGCACGCGGAGAATGGCAGTAAAAATATGTACCACCATGCAACAAAGAAAGCAATTGGCCATCCAAGGAATATGAGTATAAGGAACCACAGTATGGCCCACAGAATTCCTGGGCACAGTCCAGCTCGTCCACTCCCCTCTCCTTGACCTTCACCACTACCCATAATGCAACTGTTTTGACGCCTGCTGTTGGTTTCTTTTTTAAAAGTTTTAATCGTTTAAACTTAAATTGTCTACTTAGTCTTGATTTTTAACTGAAATGGAAAATAATAGAATATTACTAGAGAATTAAAATCATTTCGAACCATTTCAACTGTTTTTTGAAGTGCTCAGTCAAAAATACACTTATTCTAAAAAGAAATATGAAATGTATCTTAAAGTGTGTGTGTGTGTGTAATTCTAAGGATTATAGTTCCCCCGCCCTGATAGCCTCCAGGGAATCCTGGTACAACGACACAGTGGAGTGTGGACTGTTGTATTTTAAATTATAAAATATGACTTATACTTCAATGAAATATGAATTATACTTAAAATAAAAATAAATGTTGTTTAATGGCTGATCCACACATGTTAGGTTATTAAGAGCTGTCCCATGGAGAGGGGAAGTATGCATAGGAATCCAGGAACCTGCCATACTAGTACTCTTACTACCGAAGGTTCTTATGGTTCTTAAACATGCTCGAAGGATAGACTGCTTTACACGGGATTGCCCAGTACGTCCCCATCCAGCGGACAAGGCTAAGAGAAAGTGTCTTGCCCAAGCACACACCGACAAAAGTCGGTGGTGCCTGTGAGGCTTGACCCCGTGTCCTCCGGTTTCAAGTCCACTGTTATATCCACTGCGTCATGCCAGCTCTCTGACTTTTACTTCAAAGAAATATGTTTGGGGTTTAAAGACATTTTTCAGAACATTTTAGACTTACCTAGTCTGTATGACGATTGATTTTAATGGTGGAGGAGGTCCACCCACTTATTCCTGGGTAGAACCAGTACTGTACACCTCTCGCCATTCAAGAATCGACATTTTCTCACTTAAAAGTCAAGCTCCCAGTGTGATTTGAAGCGGCAGCGGTGAGAGGTGAGCTAGAAGGTTTCAAACTCGATGAATTATGACTTAAATGAAATATGACTTACTGTTGATGACTGTGATCCGTGCTTCTGTATACTTAAGTTCAAAATCGGTCTTAACTATATCCCGCAATTCTTAATGTTCAATTTTAGTACATAGAATAATTGCCACTTCCCATGTGATACTTTGAAACAACTATTATATCAACCTGAGGTATGCAGGATTGCAGGGATACAGGACAACAAAAAACACAAAAACACTAAGTCCTGTGTACACAAGTTTTGGAGATAAGGTATTGACAAATAAATTAGCATAGCCTACACAGTATTTCTAAATCAACAAAAAAGTTGACATTCTCTATTCTATTCTATTCTTTAAATAACCATAGTGTGTGTTTTTTAAACATATTTAAATGATAAATACCTATAAAATATCTGGTCACAATTCAATATCCGCCCTGAAACCAAGTGTTGATAGTTCACTTGACCATGTTGACAGAGTGTTTCCTGCATTGCAGTTACACTTTCATAATATGTAGAGTAATGTTTGTGGTATGGTGGATGGACCATTTCTGATCATTTCTATAAGAATTGGACTCAACTCAAAATCTCAAATTGTTTAATTCCAGATAAAAACAATTTTACAAGCCATATTACTATATTTACTTACAGAAACAAGTAATGTTAAAGGTAATTTAATAGAAAATGTCTAAAAATCACAATTCTTACCCATACTTTTGTGTTGATAGGGTTTGCAAAAAATTGCCTCACAATTGCCTTGATGTTTAACCGGGATATTTCATTAATGAAACAAAGGGTTTTGTTTGCTTTGGATGGCGCTCAGTGAATATGATAGTGAAAGTGAAAGCTTAAGTTTAAAGAAATGCCTTAGTATTTAGGGTGTTCAGCTGACTTGAGGGTTTGATCGTAGGACACACTTAGGTCAGCATTACTGTGTCTGTTTGACTTCTCATAAAAATATCATCACCAAACTTTATATACTGGTTTATATTGACAGTCTTTTCTCATTTCTACTCATTATCAATTCTTGTTTCTCCTCAGTAAGAATTCTCATTTCTGCTCATTAAAAATTCCCATTTTTGCTCAGCATGAATTGTCATTTCTGTTCAATAACAAATCTCATTTTTATGCCCCCACCACCGAAGGTCAGTAAGAATTCTCGCTTCTGCTCAATAAGAATTCTCATTTCTGCTCTGTAAGAATTCTCATTTCTGCTCTGTAAGAATTCTCATTTCTGCTCATCTCATTTCTACTCAGTAAAAATTCTCATTTCTGCTCAATAAGAATTCTCATTTCTATTCATAAAAATTCTCATTTCTGCACAATTAGAATTCTCATTTCTGCTCATTAAGAGTATTTCTGCTCAGCATGAATTCCCATTTCTGCTCCGCATGAATTCTCATTTTTGCTCATTAAGAATTCACATTTCTGCTCAATAAGGATTCTCTCATTTCTGCTCATTTCATTTCTGTTCAATACAAATTCATTTCTATTCGTATGAATACTCATTTCTTCTAAATAAGAATTCTCATTTCTGCTCAGTAAGAATTCTCATTTCTGCTCAATAAGAATTCTCATTTCTGCTCTGTAAGAATTCTCATTTCTGCACAATAAGAATTCTCATTTCTGCTCAAAAAGAATTCTCATTTCTGCTCAATAAGAATTTTTATTTCTGCTCATCTCATTTCTACTCAATAAGAATTCTCATTTCTGCTCAATAACTCATTTTTGCTCATTTCTGCTCAAGAAGAATTCTTATTTCTGCTCATTTCATTTCTACTCAGTAAGAATTTTCATTTTTCCTCATTAATAATTCTCATTAAATTGTCTGCTCATCTTATTTCTACTCAGTAAGAATTCCCATTTCTGCTCAATAAGAAATCTCATTTCTGCTCATCTCATTTCTACTCGATAAGAATTCTCATTTCTGCTGATCTCATTTCTACTCAATAAGAATTCTCATTTCTGCTCATCTCATTTCTACTCAATAAGAATTCTCATTTCTGCTCTTCTCATTTCTACTCAATAATAATTCTCATTTCTGCTCATCTCATTTCTACTCAGTAAGAATTCTCATTTCTGCCCATCTCATTTCTACTCAATAAGAATTCTCATTTCAGCTCAATAATAATTCATTGATAATGATTTCCCACTAGTGGGGCATGCCTAGTGCTAAGTATAATATACTACTATACCAGTCCGACTTGGGAACCGAGCAGAGCTTATGCCGTGGTGCGGTGTCCATCGCCCATCTGCCCGTCCGCCCGCCTGTAAACTTTTTTTGTAACGACTACTCCTCTGAAACTACTGGATGGATTTTCATGAAACTTTACAGAATTGTTGCCCATGAAGTCTTGTTGATCCTAGCAAAAATTCATGTGAAATCCAAGATGGCCACCAAAGCTAAAAATAGTATTTTAAAAAACAAGTTTGTAGCGACTACTTCTTGAAAACTATGTGAAATTGATATGGGACATTTTCTGAAATGATCATCATGACATGATGTTGATGTCATGATGTTGATCCTTTTCGAAAATCTTTTTGATTCGATGTTAAACATGGCTGCCTGCGTCCATCTTTGTTTACATAAAGTTATATAGTAAAAACTTGTAGCAATTACTCCACTGGAACTACTTGACGGATTTTCATGACACTTCACAGGAATGTTGCCCTTGATGTCTTATTGATCCTAGCACAATTTCAGGTCAGCCGGAAATTCAAGATGGCCGCCACGGCTAAAAATAGATATTTAAAAAGCAAGTTTGTAGCGACTTCTTCTTGAAAACTATAAGTGATATTGATATGGGACTTTTTCTAAATGTCGAAAATCTTTTTGATTTGACATTAAACATGGCCGCCAGTGGCCATCTTTGTTTACATAGAGTTATACAATAAAAATTTGTAGCGACTACTCCTCTGAAACTACGTGACAGATTTTCATTCACAGGAATGATGCTCTTGATGTCTAGTTGATCCTAGCAAAATTTCAGACCGGCCGGAAATTCAAGATAAACAGCTAAAAATAGATTTTAAAAAACAAATGGGACTTTTTCTAAAATGATCAGCATGATATGAGGTTGGTCATTGTGCGAAAATCATTTTGATTGAACGTTAAACATGGCTGCCAGTGGCCATCTTTGTTTACATAGAGTTATATAGTAAAAGCGTGTAGCGGCTTCTCCTCTGAAACTACAAATTTTCATGAAACTTCAAAGGAATGTGGCTCTTGATATCTAGTTGATCCTAGCAAAATTTCAGGTCGGCCAGAAATTTAAAATGAAACTTCACAGGAATACTGATCTAGCTATCAAAAACCTATCAGTAGAGCTTCAAAGTCATTGACCTCTTGTTTGTTTGGCTGGTTGACATTCCAGTGAGCTACACTGCACATATTAATAATCTTTCAGTTTTGCTCACAGTATATAAAAATTATACATAGCAGCCTCGGTAGCCCAGTGGATATGGCCTTGGCTTCAGAGCTACAGACCTCGGACCTGCGTGGGTTCACTCCCTGGCAGAGGCATGTCTGATATGAGGGAAACTTCATCCTTCATCGCATCTCCCTCTGAGGTTTCTGTCCCAATTTAACCTAACGGGATGTAAAACCTGGTGTTGGGAATCGGCTAAAAATCCATGATCGATCATCAGAATATTTAACCGACCGATGATCTCACCGCTGCGGGTTTGAATCCCACTGGGAGCTCGACTTGTAATTGAGGAAGTGTAGATTCTTATGAGTGGCAGGAGGTATACAGTACTGTTTCTACCCAGGAAAAGTGGGTGGTCTGCCTCCGCCACAAAAAATCGACAATCATATATAACCTTGCATGTGTTGAAAATGACGTAAAACCATACAACAAATAAATATGACACAAGTGGAATCCTTTTACAGACTATAATAAAAAAAAGAAACACATTTCAAGTTTGGTCAGGTAATAAAGCAGCTGAATGAAATTGATTTAAAGTATAAGTTGTGAGAGATATCATATGCAATTACTGGTACTTGTTGCAAAATTGTAACATTTTAGTACAAGATAATTAAATAACTTAAGCCAACTTTTTTCAACAACCGAGTAAAGTCGATCATGAAAAATTGTAATCGATTAATCAAACTAAAGGCTTAACTGATCGATGATCGATCAAATCAGTTAAATCGGAACAACACTAGTAAACCACATTTCATTCATTCTTTCAATACTCGCAGTATAATTTACCTGCTTTGATAAAAAGAAAATCTAAAAGTGAAACAAAACAAAAACACGCTTTATGTAATAAATAGTTAATAAAACCTTTTTATTTATCAAGCATTTATGGCTATACACTATTTTTAGTCATTTGGCAGTTCGAATAAGTTGATAAGGCAAGTGGCCTCAAATATATATAATTTATGATGGTTTTTACAAGTTGCAAAATCAATGTTTCACAGTAAACGGCCTCAAATATTAGCTGTTATTAATGACATATATTGTATCTTAAATTTCCAAAAATTGTGTTTCATGTTACAGTAAGCAAATAAATTAACGACTAGATCTACATGAATTGCATAATGAGATATATTGAATGGCAATATAAGCGCATGATATATAATGTTGTAAACACTCCATGTAAAATCCCAATACCCTACCGGGTTGATATTTTGCGCTTTCACCCTCAATGCGTCATAGCGGGTGATAGCGCAAAATATCATTCCGCTAGCTTTTTAAAAAGCTCAGTTCTAAAAATAGATTTTTTCCCATTAGGAGTATTTGTTCGGTATAATAAAATAAATATCACATCCTCTAGAGTCGACCTCAGCTATCGCCTCGGTATACATTACATTCTGGGGTTGATAATATCCACTGACACCCTCAAGAGGATGTGATATTTACATATTATTGACACCCTCTGTTCATGTTTTGTTATCAGTATTGATCATAATGTATAATAATGAGAATGTCACACCAGGTGTGCTGATATATAACAGAACAGCATCATTCTCCTTACACATTTTACTACCGTATTTTCCCTAATAGTAGCGTCCGTTGTTACATACCGTATTTCCCCTATAGTAGCGGCAGGCACTATGCAAAATGGTAAGTGGGCGCTCTTATAAAATGTAAAAAAAAATTGAATTGAATTTAGATTTTTTGGTAGGATTTTTGAAAATGTTTTGAATTTTTGAATTTTTAATATTTTTTAAAATCTTTTTTTTTTGTGGTTTTGTTAAAAAGGTGGGGACGCAACTTTTAAGGGAGGATCTCGTATTAGGGGAAGTACGGTATAAATGGAGTTGTTATCTTTCGCAATAATTGGAATTCTTGTGGAAAGTCATATATCTTCTATCAAGTGCTGCCTGAGTCAGCATACAGCACAGTGTCTGACATTTACTTCTTCCCATTGAATAATTAGTTCCCATTCTTGCAACAAATAACCCTGATTATACTTTTGGCTAATTAACATATTGTTATTATAGATAATTTGCTGCAGCAATTAGTTCTTCAAACAGATGCAGTCTGGGATTAACATCCTTGTTGGTTTATTAATACATAACTTGATCCTGTTTTGATGATTTCTATAAATTCCAAGAAGTTATGTGTCTATCCGAGAACTGGAGGGAAACAAATTCAGTAAAAGGTTTCTTGTTTATTTATACATTGATCCCATTTTGATGAATACTGTGAAGTTGGGAGAAATGGTGTTGGTGTGTTATAGTGTCAAAATAACAGTATGCAAGCTCACCCACATGTGGTAACTATATAATGAGCTTTGCGAATTTAACAGTCATATAATAATCCATAAAAAGAGTAATTTAGAGTGACACTTAACCACTGCCTTTTATAAAAATGTTATCTGAAAATGTCAGAGGGCAAGATTTCACACAAAATTGTAATTGTAAGTGATCAGTCGGGAACAATTTGTGGGTTTATCCAATATGTGTATACCACTGTTCACAGTGTTATTCGATGACTTTGATTGAATCCATTCATTAATGAGCATATGACAATTATTAGAAAATAACTATCTATGACTATGCATGCACTATCCGCAGAGAGGCTTCATTCCCACCATATTTTCGGCACATGTTAACGGCAATTGAACAACTTTTAACAACGCTTCACACACGCCCTTCAGGGGCTCTATACACGCGGAAAATGGCAGTAAAAATATGTACCACCACGCAACAAAGAACGCGATTGGCCATCCAAGGAATATGAGAATGAGGAACCACAGTATGGCCCACAGAATTCCTGGGCATAGTCCACCCTGACCACTTCCCTCTCCTTGACCTTCACCACTACCCATAATGCAACTGTTTTATCGTCTGCTGTTGGATTCTTTTTAGTACTTTTCTAACCTTGTCTTGATTCTTCAACTGAAAGATAAATACAGAATATATGAACACCGAAGACACATGGAAACTTCATTCCAACCACTTCAAATACCTCCTAAATAAAAAAGGATATTTACTTTTCTTGGAGTGCTCCAAGTCTGATAATAAAATGCAATATAAATGATATATTTAAAGTGACAGATAACTTGTTCCAAGGCCTGCCTTTATGTAAAACATGTATATAGTTAATAGAATAATGATAAATTTGAAATGCCATAACATATACTATGGCCCATTTTCACTTTTTGTCTATTCCTCTGTCCATTCCTCCTCATTAACAAAAGGATCATCTTTTAAAAACTGCAGGACCTATTTCATTTCATAATGGCTACGATTTTTACATTTAAAGGGGTTGATGCACTATTTTCAAACACGGTTTATTTAAAAGGAATCTGAAAAACTTGAAAAAAGCTGAAAGCATTATCAAAATGCCATGAAAATAAATATACAGAAATTGTATGCTTATACAGTCGAACCTCGATAACTCGAAGCTCGAAGTCAGCGGGACCATAGGGATATGTTCGAGCTATCGGTGGCTTCGAGGCATCGACGTAACGGTAAAAACCAAAATATCTATCCGAATAGTGTTACTTGTGTACGTGATGTATCGTTCTCGGTACGTTTTTTATGTTCATGCATGTTTGTTTAAACCTCATAACGGATATATAACATGTAATTGTTACACTGAAAATACAAAAAAAACTGCAATAATGTGTTTGTTTTATCATTTATTTAAAGAAATATCACACAAATAGATTTTAACAAACATTCCGGAAGTCCGAAAAATGAGAACAAGGTAAGACTGGTTTCGGTATATTATTTAAGTAGAAAATCATCCGTGTTTAATTTATCAGTTAATTAACAGTAAACGAAGTTCACTAAACATAAATTTTATCTGTCTATTATCGCTTTTCAATCATAAATGTTTGCTCCTTTTAACAACCAACTTTCTCTGTTTTCGCACTATGATCAAACTTGCTACAAACAAATACAAACGCGTCGATTACAATTAATATGGTCGACGTCGCATGGCAACTGATCATCACCTTCGATTAAGCGAGGTTTAAATTCACACAAAAATGGATCTTCGGACCGTAAAAAGTATCCGAGCGAGCCGGGGTATTCGAGAAATAATATTCGAATAATCGAGGTTGAATTACATTGAATTATATAGGAGTTGAGTCGGGACCGGAATTTTTTTTCCGTTACTTACTCGCTTTATACAAGTAATTTAGTGACTTAATTCGACTTAGAAATGAATAAAGTTTATTATAAAGCTTGTTTTCAATAAATGAGTGAACGCAATTCGGCCCTTTTTTTGTTATTTATATCAGCTGACTTGATATCACGTGATTTCCATGAATTAGACTGGTACACGTAGTATTGTACAATACTATTCTCATATGTTTAATGAACCAGACGACACTTGCCGATGACAGTAAAAGCGATGATGGCGACATGAATAAAGTGTACATGTATTATAAAAAATACTTGGATATTTGTTGCAGAATTTCAATAAAGGATGATCATGTTTTCCCTTTGTTTTGCTGTTATCCGCTAAATTGTTTATAATTTCACACGTTTTGCAAACTTCAGAAATAGCTACAGTACAGACACACTTTAAACACGGGTAGAGTGGGTTATTCTATTTCTATAATCCTTTGAAGTTGACGCAAGTAGCGACACCCTCTATTGATATTTTTGAGGATGGGTTAGTCTTTTGCTTTAACGGACAAATTCGCAGTAAAATGTGTAGGTCTGACAGATAATGGAATGGACCACTCTCATTCAATAGCGACGACCTGTAACACCTAAATTAAAAATGTTTTCGCCCGGTTAAAACATTGCTTCAGCTGGCGTGTATTCATGACCGATGATTACACAGTTTATTTATCTTTGTGTAATTCCTAGGTTTTCAGCAGGGTTTGGAATTAACGGGAGATTGATAGACAATTGTTTTCAGATAGTTGTTGTACCGTATTATTCTGCTTTAATTATAGTGATGCAATTAGAGATATTTTTTTTTAAAATTGTTTAACCTTTTATTTCCGTCGAATTGTCCATCTAGGAAAACTAATATTTTGATGCACACTATACACGGAAACAACTTTTTTACCCCAGTTTTGAGCTCTGAGAAGGGGGGTGCGTACTATACACGGGTGCGTATAATACAAGGTAAAATACGGTATATATTTATGAAAGATCTTTGTAAATACTAATTTTGTACATACCGTATTTCCCCTAATGCTACGCCAGGTGCTATTCAAAATGACAAGGTGCCACTGTTATAAAATGTAAAAAAAATATATTGAATTTTGATTTATTTTTTTTGGGTGATTTTTGGATTTTTAAGGATACAAAATACAAAACACCGGGGGATTTTTTTTAATTTTTTTTTTATTAAATTTTTATTTTTTGGTGGGGATTTTTAAATTACAAAAGATCAAAAATGTATTGAATGTGTCTTTAATAACCACTGACGCTTGTTTAGCAAATATTCAATACCAGTGACTGACAGGAGCGTACCGCAGCCCAAAACTGAGATACAGGGGTAGGTAGGCGTGCGAGGGGGCCCTTGTAGGGGCCTCCCCCAGGAAAATTTTGAATAAAGGACAGCGTTTTGGCACAATCTTGTACACTTTAAGACTGGAAAAATGCATATAAATTGTGAAAACAGAGTGAGATAAACAATAAATCGAGTATCAAAACAATCTAATTTAATGCCTAAAATTGGTTTATCACTTCATCACCCCTTACCCCACTTAATCTTCAATTTTTAATGCATATTTTAGCTTTTAAAACTTTGTATTTTTTCCATTTTCAAATTTGATGTTACTCGTGAGTATTGGAGTATGCGGCTGTACGCCACTGCCTGACGTAATTTCTGTTTTGAAAGAAAATTTTAATTTTAGTTATGACTATCAGATTTAGTTTCCTCTCAAAGAAAGAAAAAAATATAACAGTTGTCACTTCTCCATAAAAAATAAATGCCATTCATCCAAACTATGAAATATCATCTATATATGATAAACTTCTTATCGAAGAGTGGATTAGCTGTTTCTTCTTAGTTCTGAATTTATTTGCAGTATAATTATATGTACTCCCCTGACACTGATGTTAAAATCAGTGAAAACTTACCTGCAGGATGTATTTCTATCCCAACTTTATTCACAACTGACGAAACTCAATTTTGAATCAGCAGGAATTAAAGACTACTGTTAATTATCTATCCAGTGAATAAAATATGACTACACTTCCAGATTGCAAATGCGGCAAATATTTTATAATATTATACAAAACCATTGAGTTGGTCAATATCCAGCTGTGTGAGTCGATAAAGTTAACGTCTTTAATATGTTTATTTATTATTATTTAATGTGTATCAAGTGTGTATTTATACATTTACTAAAAACATATATTTATATTTTATTTAGATTAAAGTTACGACTGTCATGCCAATGGTGATAATATCTCAACACTTGTCTTATTGATCCAGACACTCACAGCAATGTTTTTCTCTGTTTTGTTTGGGTTCATGTAGATGTTGTTTTCACCTGAATTTGTTTAGGTATCACTATGGTAGTTGACGACCCAGGAAACTATACTGATCAATATGTTGATGAAATGATTAAAGATTCACCAATGCAGTACATTGATTTGAATTTTGAATTTCCAATATTGCAGAAGTTGCTCGCTTCGTTCTGTGTCGATTTGTAACGGTCTGCTAAGATATAGTTATAAAGAGTTTAATTAACATTGTTGTTGTGATACGGGGAATAATTCCCGAGTGAGAAAGATTCTTCCAGTATAGGAACGAGTGCGCTTGCACACGAGTTTCTATATCGCAAGAATCTTTCTCACGAGGGTGATAAAAGTGTCTTAAAGGCCAGGGTTGAGTATAAAAAAAAAAAAATGGCCCCAGAGAATTGAATTGAATTGGGGTTTTAAGGCGCACCAACACATGAAAAGGTTATATGGCGCCTAACAGGTATTAACATGCCAGGCTCATCTTCCATGTACATCAAGATAAAATGGGCCTAGAACCTTCTCACCCTGAACTGCAGAGTTGCTGCAAATTCTATCGTAGAAACTCCATTTACGCTGGAGCCAGAGAAACTTTTCTGATAATTTTATGCATTATGCTGCTCAGAGAGGTTTAATCACATATTTCTAGATGATAAAGCATTTTTAAACCATAAAATTTGGCATGTAAATACATTAAACATTACTCTATACAGATATATCAAAATAATTATATGTATTTATTTTCCATACTTTGTAGAACAAAACTTTTATTCCTTATAACTATCAAATTTTGAATTTGGTGCATCTATTAATAGCTGTACCTGTAAAAATAAGACCAGTGATTGGTCAGAGTGCTGAAACCTTTATCTTGAAGCAGACGAAATACTAACTGACTGCAGTGTACACATAATGACGGTAGGCTCTACCTAACGATGGGGTTTAAAGGGAGCACGTCAGGACTGGTAGTTCTTTTAAAATTGTTCAAACACATTATTTCTGTAATAAATTGATAAAAGAAACTAAACGAGCTATAAATGACCTAAAGAAATTACCCTGAAAATATAAAATAAAAGACCCAAAGAAGGTATTTCCTAACTGTGGTTATGCGCCAGGGTAAGCTATTTTAGATATTTATAACCTGGTGATTACTCCATGGCCTAATAATTTAATTCATGTAATTTATACTTATTAATTATTGCGCTATATTATAGGAAAATTTTCTATCTATATCTTAGTCATTTCACGACTTGATTAGTCTTTTCATAGCTTTTTAGCTCTACCGATCAGAGATCAGCAGAGCTCAGTGTATTAGCCAGCCAACCGTGCAGCCGTCTTTTGCACGGCCGTTTTTGAAAATTCGCGCCCAATATTTGGAGGGTGGGTGGGTTAAAAAAAATAATTTTTAAGCAACACTTCCAAACTCTTACTGACTCAATATTTTTATGTTTTGTATTCATTTATAGAAGAAAGATGATCCAAAATCCACCTTTTTAACCTTTATCTGTGAAAATAAATTACCCCAGAGACACCCAAGTGTCGCAAATTGGTGCGTAATGCGTGTTAGCAAATTGTTTTGCAAACCCTGTTCGCATATTTCTGCCTAATACACTGGCAGAGCTTATGCCGTGGTGCGGTATCCGTCGTCCGTCTGTCCGTCCGTCCGTCCATCTGTCTGTTCGTCCGTCTGTCTGTCCGTAAACTTTTTTTTGTAGCGATTACTACTCTGAAACTACTGAATGGAATTTCATGAAACTTTACAGAAATGTTGCCCATGAAGTCTAGTTGATCCTAGCAAAAATTCATGTTGTTGTGAAATCCAAGATGGCCACCAAATCTAAAAATAGATGTGTTCTTTGTAGCGACTACTTCTTGAAAATTCTAAGTGATATTGATATGGGATTGGTATTTTAAAATGATCAGCATGACATGATGTTGGTCCTTGTCAAAAATCGTTTTGATTTGACGTTAAACATGGCTGCCGGCCATCTTTGTTTACATAGAGTTATTTAGTAAAAACTTTTAGCGACTACTCTGAAACTACTCGACGGATTTCCACGAAACTTCACAGGAATGTTGCTCTTGATGTCTTAATGATCCTATAGCAAATTTCAGGTTGGTCGGAAATTCAAGATGGCCGCACAGCTAAAAATGAAGTGTAGCGAGTACTCCTTGAAAACTATAAGTGATATTGATATGGGACTTTTTCTAAAATAATCAGTATGGAATGATGTTGATCCTTGTCGAAAATTGTTTTGATGCGACGTTAAACATGGCCGCCATAGTCATTTAATGAAAATTGTAACGACTACTCCTTTGAAACTACTAAAGAGATTTTCATGAAACTTCACAGGAATGTTGCTCTTGATGTCTAATTGATCCTAGCAAAATTTCAGGTTGGCCGGAAATTCAAGATGGCCGCCATGGCTAAAAATAAATTTACAAATTTGTAGCGACTATTTCTTGAAAACTATAAGTGATATTTATATGCGACTTTTCCTAAAATGATCAGTATGACATGATGTTGACCCTTGTCGAAAATTATTTTGATTCGACGTTAAACATGGCTGCAGCGGCTATCTTTGTTTACATATAGTTATTTAGTAAAAACTTTTAGCGACTTCTCTGAAACTACTCTGAAACTACTCGACGGATTTACATGAAACTTCACAGGAATGTTGCTTTTGATGTCTAAATGATCCTAGCAACATTTCAGGTTGGTCGGAAATTCAAGATGGCCGCCACAGCTAAAAATAGATTTTCAAAAAACAAGTTTGTAGCGAGTACTCCTTGAAAACTATAAGTGATATTGATGTGGGACTTTTCTAAATTTATCAGTATGGAATGATGTTGATCCTTGTCGAAAATTGTTTTGATGCGACGTTAAACATGGCCGCCAGCGGCCATCTTTGTTTACATAGAGTCATATAATGAAAACTTGTAGCAACTACTCCTTTGAAACTACTTGACGGATTTTCATGAAACTTCACAGGAATGTTGCTCTTGATGTCTAATTGATCCTAGCAAAATTTCAGGTCGGCCGGAAATTTAAGATGGCCGCTACGACTAAAAATAAATTTACAAGTTTGTAGCGACTACTTCTTGAAAACTATAAGTGATATTGAATGCGTCTTTTCCTAAAATGATCAGTATGACATGATGTTGACCCTTGTCGAAAATTATTTTGATTCGACTTTAAACATGGCTGCAGCGGCCATCTTTGTTTACATAGAGTTATATAATGAAAACTTGTAGCGATTCCTCTGAAACTACTTGACAGATTTTCATGAAACTTCACACGAATGTTGTTCTTGATGTCTAATTGATCCTAGCAAAATATCAGGTCGGCCGGAAATTCAAGATGGCAACCACGGCTAAAAATAGATTTTAAAAAAAGCAAGTTTGTAGAGACTACTTCTTGAAAACTATAAGTGATATTGATATGGGACTTTTTCTAAAATGATCAGCATGACATGATGTTGGTCCTTGTCGAAAATCGTTTTGATTCAATGTTAAACATGGCTGTCAGCGGCCATCTTTGTTTACATAGAGTTATCTAGTAAAAACTTGTAGCGACTACTCCTCTGTAACTACTCGTTGGATTTTCATGAAACTAAACAAGAGTGTTGCTCTTGATGTCAAATTGATCCTAGCAAAATTTCAGGTAGGCCAGAAATTCAAGATGGCCACCATGGCTAAAAATATATTTTCAAAATACAAGTTTGTAGCGACTACTTCTTGA
The DNA here is from genome assembly GCA_037043455.1 of Cyrtodaria siliqua. Taxonomy (NCBI): domain Eukaryota; kingdom Metazoa; phylum Mollusca; class Bivalvia; order Adapedonta; family Hiatellidae; genus Cyrtodaria; species Cyrtodaria siliqua. The sequence continues at coordinate 89,092 of JAWPHD010009916.1, forward strand.
AAACTATAAGTGATATTGATATGGGACTTTTTCTGAAATGATCAGTATGACATGAGGTTGATCCTTGTTAAAAAATTATTTTGATCTGACGTTAAACATTGCCGCCAGTGGCCATCTTTGTTTACATAGAGTTATATAATGAAAACTTGTAGTGACTACTCCTCTGAAACTACTTGACGGATTTTCATGAAACTTCACAGGAATGCTGATCTGGCTATCAAAAACCTATCAGTAGAGCTTCAAGGTCATTGACCTCTTGTTTTGTTTGTTTTTGTTTTATCTATCAAATTTAGCCCCCAAAGACTGATGTACTTCCTTTAATGTGCTTCAGTTTCATTCAAAAGTTGCACGAATTAATTTATGGATTAATTATTGTTTATGAAAACATTTATGATCACTTTGTAAGGGAAATTTTTCAAAATGTAAGGCAATCAAGGGAGAAAATTCCTTATTGAAATAATTTATGAAGAAATGCTCAATTTACTAGGCACCAACTTTGGAACATATAGTTTACCACAGTACCTTAATTTGGTTTACCACAGTACCGAATTACCACAGTACCAAAGTTGGTTTACCTGTAACAGTACAAAATAAATTGGGTTACCATATTTGTATTAATAATTGAAATACCTAAAAGCACTTATATTTCCCACCCGACCATTCCTTGACCTTCAGATGAGACTTAAAAACAGAGGTCTAGGTGGAAAGATATTTAAATTTCATGTATAATTTAAGTTAAAAAACAACAACACTGAAGGCGTCTTTACCTTTATTTCAAATAAAAAAAAAAAACTTTTCTTTTTATGAAGTTTCTTAAAACTGAATTCAGTTATAAATATTAACATTTTATAAAAGCCTATATTAATAGCCATCCAAAATTGTCACCAAATTCATGACACTTAAAAATTCTTACCTCAGCAGAATTGCTTAACAAAGCACCTTCCAAATTCCTTAATAAACGCTCTATCAATCTAATCCGGTAATGAACACTATACACTTACAAAAACAACCAGAACCTTGAAACAAAAAAATCCCAGCATGCAGCAATAATTAATACATTGCCATGGTTATAATGGTTATTGGTACAAGTGCCTATATAATGTTTTTCTTGTTTAATATACACAGTAATACATTTACCAGCTGTATAAACAGATTTATGGAGTACTCAGATGATTGTACAAGAGTGCCTGATGTACCTGTAACAGTAGATTTATAGAGTTGAAAATTACCTAGACATGATTTAGTGTAACAGGTGTGGAGTACACTTGTTGAAAAAATATAGCCTGTATTATTTTCTATATTGTTTTACATGTATATTGATTGTTGTGTTTTCGCTTCCCCTGGTATAATAGCATGATTTATATAGTTGTAATGTTTACAAGATATCCTCCAGGTAGTTTAGAGGCATCTGTAGCCAAGTGGTTAGAGTCTCTGAGGTGAAATCACTTGCCCCTCACTGCTGTGGGTTTGAGCCCTCAATGTGTCAGAATCTGTATGTGCGTAAACTATCCATCCTGCTTGTGGAAAATCGTTAGTTCTTAGTAATGCAGGTTACCTGCAAAATGCCCGAAGAGGCACCTGGGGTCTGCGATAACGGAGTAACGATTGTTTCGAATGTCTCGTCTCTGTGATAACGGAGTAACCATTGTCTCGAATGTCTCGTCTCTGCGATAACGGAGTAACCATTGTCTCGAATGTCTCATCTCTGCGATAACGGAGTAACGGTTGTCTCGAATGTCTCGTCTCTGCGATAACGGAGTAACCATTGTCTCGAATGTCTCATCTCTGCGATAATGGAGTAACCATTGTCTCGAATGTCTCATCTCTGTGACAACGGAGTAACCATTGTCTCGAATGTCTTGTCTCTGTGATAACAGAGTAACGATTGTCTCGAATGTCTTGTCTCTGCGATAACGGAGTAACCATTGTCTCGAATGTCTCGTCTCTGTGATAACGGAGTAACGGTTGTCTCGAATGTCTCGTCTCTGCGATAACGGAGTAACCATTGTCTCGAATGTCTCGTCTCTGTGATAATGGAGTAACGGTTGTCTCGAATGTCTCGTCTCTGCATTAATGGAGTAATGGTTGTCTCAAATGTCTCGTCTCTGCGTCAATGGAGTAACGATTGTCTCAAATGTCTCATCTCTGCGTTAATGGAGTAACGGTTGTCTCAAATGTCTCGTCTCTGCGTTAATGGAGTAACGATTGTCTCGAATGTCTCGTCTCTTCTTACAATATGAATAATAAGATACGTAAGCAACAAAACAAGCTCATTGCGTTCTGTTTTCCTTGTCTCTAACAGCACATGCACAAACTTGAGGAGGGGATGGTGCTGACTGCCTATATAATACTGTTTACCTATAAGCACATTCAGTAAATTAAAGTTAATTTGGAAAAGAAGAAATTTAAATTGTTGTGTCTTAATTCCATCGATTAATGATTTTGATCTGTAAATGTGTTTCAGAAGGGCTAATATCAATTACTGTAACAGTAACAGTATCTTAGACAGAGATAAACATAATTATATTATAAATATTTTTAATATTGCTGTGATGGATTGGATTTGGAGTGAATTTCCCCATCTATTAAAATGTGGGTCAGCCCCCTGGAAGGAAAATCTAGATTTTCATGTTGCCTGCTTGCTGGCTAAATTTTAATCATAATTTGAATAGATTTGAGGAAGATGGTAAACTCAAACATGAATATAGTGGTGTCCTATTGGGTGGAGTATTATGTTGATAATATATGGATAACAAGTATTTGCATATAGGCAGGTATGCGACCATTATTAGTTTCTAATTACATGTGACACGCTGTCTTCCTATCATAATCATGGCAACATGTGTTGCATGACAGTAAATATGATTAATGATTTTGGCTTTGTTTTATTTCTTTTTATAACAAATTCAGAATAGTCCTTTAAATACAGTGATAGTCGTCAATAATGCTGTGGCTGTTAGAAATATGTGTTATTCGCAAGAGCTTGACTTGTCAAGTGAGAAACTGTCAATTCCTACCGATGGAAAAATAGGGCGGTCTGCCTCTACCACAAAAAATTGACCGTCATATTTAGCCTGACGTGCTAAAAATTACGTAAAACACCATTCAAACAAACAGTTAGCCATTACTCTCATATGGAGAACCGGTAATATATAATATAACTAACAATGCAGACCTGCCCAGGGTTATCGGGGGTTACCCAGTGGAATGTATTGCGTTACTCTACATTCTCTACCCTGGATACGTTGACATAAATAGTGTCGTACTAACAGCTCATCAACACATAGGTAAGTTCAAGCTGATCCAGAGAGCGGGGAAGGATATTTAAGAATCTGGAAACCATGCCCTAACTGTCACTGTCAAATAGATTCTTTATAGTTTCTCTAAATATGCTCAGGGTTGATGACAGGTGCATGACTGAGTTACGCCTCCATTCGATGGACAAGGCTAATGAAGTGTCTTGCATAAGGAAACACAGAAGAAACCCATTGGTGCTGATGGGGCTCGAACCCATTGGGGCTGATGAGGCTCAAACCCATTGGCGCTGATGAGGCTCAAACCCATTGGCGCTGAGGCTCGAACCCATTGGGGCTGATGAGGCTCGAACCCATTAGCGCTGATGGGGCTCGAACCCATTGGCGCTGATGAGGCTCAAACCCATTGGCGCTGATGAGGCTCAAACCCATTGGGGCTGATGATGCCCGAACCCATTGGCGCTGATGAGGCTCAAACCCGTTGGTGCTGATGAGGCTCGAACCCATTGGCGCTGATCAGGCTCGAACCCATTGGCTCTGATGAGGCTCAAACCCATTGGCGCTGATGAGGCGCGAACCTATTGGCGCTGATGAGGCTCGAACCTATTGGGTCTGATGAGGCTCGAACCCATTGGCGCTGATGAGGCTCAAACCCATTGGCGCTGATGAGGCTCAAACCCATTAGGGCTGATGAGGCTCGAACCTATTGGGGCAGATGAGGCTCAAACCCATTGGCGCTGATAAGGCTCGAACCCATTGGCGCTGATGAGGCTCAAACCCATTGGTGCTGATGAGTCTCAAACTCATTTTTGCTGCTCCCCCACCCACAACAACACACACAATATATTTTCATTTCCAGCTACATCATTTGCCTACTTGATTGATTTGGAACCTAAGTCAGCAGGCCATGAATATTAATGAGTTACCCAACTTTTGTTGTCTTGATCGTAGGTTCCAACCCTGCTCAGAATGGGTGCTATTTTTGTGGATTCTCTTATTTGATATTTTCGGATAATTCAAACCATTTCCTTAACAAATACTATTTTCATAGATTCTAACCCCTTAATGAGCAGATTTTAATTAAGAGTATTTCTTCCTATCTTTAATAGAATACTTTTTCATAGATTCCAACCCCTCTCTGAAATAGTAATACTATTTTGGTGGATTCCACATCTTTTTGAACATATAATACTGTTTTCGCGGATTCCAACTTTTATTATTTTCTGGTTCTTTTAATATCCAGGTTTGTCAAAAATACAAAAGGAAACATAAAACTCCCCATTACTTGTCAATACGATGTACTTTAAATTCTTTGCCTGGTTTTGAATTCAGTTTTATGATTTATTTGGTAAACATTATTATTAAACAGAAGTATTTTCAATAGATATGTTTATACCATTAAACATTTCAAATCACTTTTCAAAAACTCTAAATTTACCGCATTATATAAAACCTATGTCAATAATGTCTCGAGAATCCATAATTTTATATATTCACACACCACTCATGATGTGAATATAAAGTGCATATTTTAATTAAAATTTGTAGTTATTAATCCTACTGTATCGTTGACAGTGCATTTTACTGTTTATCAACTTACAGTGTGGGAGTGGAATAAAACTATTAAATATTTTACTATATCGATAATCCACTAGTGATTATTGATACACTAATTCACTAGTGATATAACTACACAAATGATGACTGAATAATTATTATCGTTCAGTCGTTTCCGTTTAGCTCAGTGTACATCGGAATTGTGTCCTTGATTTCCGGTTTAAAATACCGAGGTAGTTGTTCGGTTTCGTACAGAGAAGGCCGTGTCACATACAGCGTCATCATACAGACATACAACGTCATACAAAGTCATCATATAACAACATTGTACACTGGCATCTATGATAAGAAATGCATGCTCCTTATGAGGCTTTTTTTGAGTTCTGTGATAAATAGAATCTTACATTCATGCCTATTTAGTATTGAATTTATTAAACGAGCTGGATAAAATTACATGAGAGGCTCATGATATAATTTTATCCCTCTCATAATATAATTTTATCCTGCTCGTTTAATAATTAATTCAATATTAAAGAGGCACGCATGTAAGATCCTCAATTTATAGATGGTGTATTGAAATAGTCTTAAATATAGCCCGTCTTAAATATAGCCCTAACTTCATGTTTTATCACAAAGTACCGGTATACATACTAAATGTATAGCAATTATATACACTGTACTTTGGCTGCCAAATCTGCAAGTCTCTCCAATTTAAGTCTCTGTATTTTGTTTCAGTCAGTCTAAATAATAACTTGGCGATTAATATATAGTTACAACTGCACCCTACCGTCTCCATGGCCAAGGGGTTAACAACGTTGCTTTGAAAACCTTCTCGCCTCTCACCACTACGGATTTGAATCCAGCTGGGAGCTCGACTTGTAAGTGAGGAAGTGTCGATACGGATGGCGGGATGTGCACAGTACTGGTTCTACCAGGAAAAGTGGTGGGAGAAGTGGGTGGTCCGCTCCCACCACAAAAATATTGACCTTACATATAACCTTACATGTGTTGAAAATGATGTAAAACACCAAAAATACAACTACACCCAAACTGACATAATGAATAGGGTTGTGAGTTTGATCATTATAAGTTTGCTGTCTTGCCATTTTCATTGTTTTACTTTTTCGTCTCTCATTGTAACTCAGAAATTGAGAATTAAATAAATGATTGACTGATTGATATATTGATTTACCAGACTTATTAGAGACCTTAGTCACCTATTAACCCTTAACCCGCTAAGCACGACTATAATAGCCTTTGCATCCATTGTAAACCCAGATCAGCCTGCGAGTAACTCACAGGCTGATCAGGGTTTACAATGTATGGCTGCTAATCAGTCATTTCCCCCAAAATACCCCTTTGTCGCATAAATGGAATGGTCTTAACTCAAAGAAAGAACAGTCAATTATATATATGTAGCAAGTTAAGGGTTAACTGTTTCTAATAAATTTTCCGGCCAATATGTGTTTCCAGTATTAAGAGATTTTAAGATAAAATGCTGCGGGTTCGAATCCCACTGACAGCTCAACTTGTGTAAGTGAGAAAGTGTCGATTTTTAAGGATGGCAGAAGGTATACAGTACTGGTTCTACACAGGGAAAATGGGGTTGTAAAACAATCGACTGTCATATATAGCCTAAAATGACGTAAAACACCCTTCAAAAAAACAAACAAACAAACTATTCATACAAACTGATCATTATCGTAAGAATTTCATTGTAGCTATAGGGTGTCTGTGTAGCAGAGTCTGTTGCATACTCGCTTCTTAGCAATGCAGCCCATGTTTGAATCCCCATCTTGGGCATTGTGAGGTACAGAGCTCGAACACATCCTCCGGGTTCTCCAGGTTCCCCCCATTTCAAGATCATGGTGACCCTTGTCATCCGTGCCATCAAGAGTGATTTTATGTCCTTTAGCTTGTTTTGTGATGAATGTTAAATAAAAATTGAGGATATTTGTTGTTTTGTCGTGAATAACTGATTTTATTTCGTCTCGAAGTGATCAAACTTCAATATTTTCACTCATGCTTCGCATTCTTGAAAATATTGAAGTTTTCACACTTCTCGATGAAATAAAATCTGTTATTCACGACAAAACAACAATTTTTTATTTTATTTTATGCTTTATAATCAAAGTGTACTGCAGTATGCAGAAAAATAAATAAAAATTTGACAATGTCATTGGCTTAGTATGATAAAATTGCTGTTTTTAATTCCCCGTAACTTCTAAACTACTTAACCGATTTCAATAATCTACGACTCATTATCTTAAAGTTATTTCCAATCCAATGGTATAACTCTATATTTCACACGTATGAGAGGGCTGGCGTGGCGCAGTCGGTAGCGCGATGGATTTGTAACCGGAGGCCCCGGGTTTAATCCTCCGTGGTGCCACTGAGTTCCGTCGGTGTGTTCTTGGGCACGACACTTTCGCTTAGCCCCGTCCGTCGGATGGGGACGTAAACCGGGCGGTCCCGTGTATCGGTCTATCCTGTCTATCCTGCGAGCACGTTAAAGAAGCATAGGAATCTATTCGATAATAAGAGTAGGGCAGGTTCCAGGATTCCTTTGTATCCTTCCCCTCTATCTTGGGCGGCTCTAAATAACCTATACTGTGTAGATGAGCCGTTAAACAACATTCAGTTCAATTCAATTCACACGTATGAAATACCACTTTTATTTCATTGCTAAAATCTGCTATTTCACTGCTAAGCATAAAATAACCAATATTTATTATGGCCTGATGGCCTTGATGTTGAAGACATGTTTAACAATGTGAGTGTTCAATGCAACATTGTTATAACTACATATAAATAAAGATGAAGATTCAACAATATTGCACTTAACCTTGAATTCCTGGGTTAAAATTTTATTCAATTAGCACCGTTTTGGTGCATCTTTACACGTTTCAGTTTCCCTAATAAAGTGCATCTCAGTGGTTGGAACCTGTTGTGTGTGACAGGTCATTTTCAGAGTTACCATTTTCATCCCCTCTCCACCATGTTTCGACAGTCTAGTAGATAACTGAGATAAACTAACGGGTCATTACGTGGACACGGCTTATTTCGTTTCAGCAATTACAGATTAGCCGTGGGCGGAGCTTATTAAGTGTTATCGATATAGGTAATTTGTGGGCGGAGCTTATCAAACTATTTACAATCTAGTCTACTAAAAGATAGACAATTGTCTTGGTATTTATATTACAAACTGAATTAAAACATGATGTATATAGCGGAATTTAATAATTATAAACTATCATCGGCGTACACTGATTATACTAAATTGTTTAAAATTAAATGCGCAACGCAAACAATTAATATCATTCGCAACTAATACATTATGTATACTTCTATGAGGCGCCATACGTGACTATATGTATGCGGCGCCATACGTGACTATAATTTATGTTGTAAGATAAATATATACGTTGCATGTAAAATATATATACTGAATACAAAATATATATGATACAGACAAATATATACGTTACTTCCAAATATATATATTGAACACAAAATATATATGATACAGACAAATATATACGTTACTTCCAAATATATATATTGAACACAAAATATATATGATACAGACAAATATAGACGTTACTACGAAATATATATATTCTATCCGAAAATATATATCACACAAATATATATGTTATTCCTAGAAATATATATTCTGAAAATTATATATTCTGTTTTTAAATATATATTGTAGAGGCAAATATATACGTTACTCTGAATTATTTTTTTCCTAGTTTATATATTGTAGACGCAAACATGTTATACCGAAAAATGTATTCGCTTTATAAAAAAATATATTGTCAGTCTTAATATATTGAAGATGAAAATATTTGAGATGAAAATAAATAGTTTCTCTAAAATAAATATATTGCAGACATAAATATATCAATGAAAGATCGATAAATAATGGTGTGAACTTCTGGGTGACCGAAACTAAATAAATATTTGTTTTCCAAATATATATGCCTTCTGCAAATAAATACGTTTCACACTTGAAACTATTCTTTTTTCTTCTTTATTTTTTTTACATATTTCTGTGTTGCTTTTGGTCAATTTGTACACATAGCTTCTTACACATATATGTTGCTTCTTCTTCCACCCCCCCCCCCCCCCACCCCCCCCAACCCCACATACACACACTCGAAACTCTTTTTTTTTATACATATTTCTGTGTTGTTTTGGTCAATTCTTACACATAGCTATGTTGCCCCCCCCCCCCCCCCCCCCCCCCCCATCCCCACGCTCGAAATGGAATATTTTTATCTAATGTTTATTGTTTTTTTACATATATCTGTGTTGTTTTGGTAAATTCTTACACATAGCTTCTAACACATATATGTTGCCCCCTTAACCCCATTCCCTGCCTCTCCACCCCATCCCCCCCCCCCCACCCCCACTCCCCCCACTCCAAATATTTTTATTTTGTTTTACCATATTTCTGTGTTGTTTTGGTCAATTCTTACATAGCTTCTTATATATGTTGCCCACCCCCCACCTCTCCCCCATCCCCACTCAAAACTCGATTTTTAATTATATATTATTTTTTTTACATATTTCTCTGTAGTTTTGGTCAATTCTTACACACAGCTATGTTGCGCTCCCAACACCACCCCACATTGTTTTAGCCTTGTTTTCTGATGGTATATACTAGCTATATAATTTATTATTCTCTGAAAAATCGAATAGTCGAGCTGCGCTGTTCTCCGACAGCTCTTGTTAAGCGTAACGGTGAGTTTTCGTTAACTGTTCCATTATAGTGAGGCAATATTATCTCAAATGTAAAGAAAATATCCAAATTTTCAGTTTAAACTGATTAATTGACCAAACAAAAAGTCTCATTTTACCAATTTATTCATTCTTAAAACGTCTTTGTTTTAATTCATAAAAATATTGTACAGCTAACTGGCCACGCATGCATCGTCTTTTGCTGTTTAATTACATAAATGAAAAAAAGAGTTTGACTTGGCTATTTTTTGGCCAATTTGGCCAACAGGTGCATCAGTCTATTGTAATCAATGGAGAATATTCATAATATGGATAGAGTTGGTGGTGGTGGTTTGTGTGT